>JACEFO010003012.1:0-30627 GCA_015342445.1 Digitaria exilis
TGATGTGACTGCTGCTGCCACACTTGAAACACTGGTAGCCGCCAGCAACAGGTCGACAGCTCGCAAGCTTCTGGCCTCTGGGCTATGCTGCGCGCGCGGTGGAGGGAACGGGGCCACCTGGTGGTGTAGCAACCATCGGCCTCCCTTAGGGGTACCTTGGCGTCCCTGAGGTGCAGCCGGGGGAAAGAGGATTCTGTTCTCTGTGCATCGAAGGTCCAGCGGAGCCTTCTCTTCTTCTCAGCTTATGCACCATGTTGGCATCTTCCCTGGCAATGGCGATGTTCAGAATTTCCCCATACGTGGCCAGAATTCGGGTGGTGGTCAGTTGAGCTTGAGCTTGGTGGTTGAGGCCTGCGGTCGGAACCTTCCATCTTCTTCATTCAGATGTTGTAACACCGGTGTTTAAAGCGATATAAGGTAAGAGTGATTAAACAAACTAGGGAACTATAAACCCTGAAACTAAATCACTTGTAGGAGATGAGATTTATACATGAGATGTCTAAGCTTGTATGCGTGCCTTGGTTCTGAATTCTTGAACAACCAAAAACTTTTCAGTAAATCAAAGCATAGTCTCTACAATTGCACTACAAAACTCTGAAATACATACTCTCGAGTACCGACGCATAATTCCTAAAAAAGAAATCAGTGATTGAACCCGGCAAATTTAAGTAGCCTTTCTATGCCCCTAAAGGTCTTAAAGGACTAATGATCATGTGAAGTCAACACATGAAATAATTCCACACTAACGGATATTCATGACCTTCAGAAGGCGCAAGGTTCTAAATTAACAAATTTTAAATAGAGTTGTGCACATCAAAACGTTGATCAATATGAAAGGTTTGGAAACAGTTTTCTGATTAAAACAACCAAAAACACTTTTCTCAAATGCAAGTGTGTATCTAATAATGTATTTGCAACCTTGTGAGTTATGTTTAACTCCAGATTGCTAAAATCACCAAACATAGGAAATCGAGTTTGAAAGACACAACTTAAACATGGGATGAAAAACACACGTCACACACCCTTTTTAAAGGAGCTCACTTGGCTATAATAGAATAATATTTAGAGTGCTCCTGATGTTCTTTAGTAAAATAATTGTTAATGACTTAATGTTAGGGTTAAACACTTGGACTAATAAAGCTTGCAGATCTAATCATGGCCTACATGTGGCAATCTTGAGGTTTTAATAATAAATGAGATTTGTTCACAATATGAGCTTCATAAAATACAAAGGATGTAAATTAATTAATATTAATATTTGTCAAGTTGTTAATGACATAATTAAAAGTTGAGCATAATAAAAATAAATAAGCTTTTAACCTCCATGTATGTGTCCATGTTTTAACTTTAAGTTAAAAAAGATTTTTACTCTCAAAATAAAAGGAGGTAGGACTTTAAATTGAAAACTCTCTTTGAGCTATATCCTCTGATGTTCAGTGACACTATTGTAGGGTCTAAGAAAGGAGGGAGAGGTTAAATAAAATAATTAATAAAAAGGAAGATAAGGCAAAACAATGGGGTTAGAATTCAGAAATTGACCAAAAATTCAGACTGAAATTCAAAAAACAAGGTCTGGTGACACCCAACAGAAATCTCAAGATTTTTGGTACTGAAACTTAAAATCTCCGACAATAAGAGTTGCTTGTCATCACAGATACAACCCTTCATAACAAATCTCGCCACGGCGTTCGCTCCGCTTGTTGCTCGAACCAGCATGTCCGTCACGATCGAGCTTACCCAGTATTGTCCGTCACGATCGAGCTTACCCAGTATGTCCGTGACGATCGAGCCTAGCAAGTATGTCGTGACGATCGAGCCTAGCCAGTATTGTCCGTGACAATCGAGCCTAGCCAGTATTGTCCGTGACGATCGAGCCTAGCTAGTAGTCCGTCACGATTCGAGCCGCACGATAGGACCCTCGAGGCCCGCAGTCCGTCACGATTCGAGGCCGCACGTTAGCACGCTCGAGGCTCCGCAGCCCAGCTCGAGGGGGCACTTACCCTCGACGACGTTCGTCACGGCTCGAGGCTTCGCAGCCAAGCTCGAGGGGGCACTTACCCTCGAGCGACGTTCCGTCACGCTCGAGGCTTCGCAGCCAAGCTCGAGGGGGCACTTACCCTCGAGCGACGTTCGTCACGCTCGAGGCTTCGCAGCCAAGCTCGAGGGGCACTCACCCTCGAGTGGCGTTTCCGACCGTTCGAGGCTCGGCAAGCTCGAGCTTGCGTTCAAGCTCGAAGCGCCGTAGCGCCTGGTCGAAGTGCCCGGTCCAAGCTCCGGAAGTTGTGTCCCACACCTCAAACTCCAACTTTTAATTTTACACGTTTCGAAGTTCAGCTCAAATTTTTGGAGAAAGTTCAAAAGGGCAAAGAGCTCCACGGGGCTGCCAGCTCGCCCCTGGCGCGCTCTGCTCCGGCCGGAGTCCGGCCGCCACGTGGCCGGCGTGTGGCGGAGACCGCGTCGGGTCGGCCGAGCCGTGGCGGCAGCTAGCTCTGTCCTCACGCGTTTGTCCAAGCCTTCCGTACCGTCACGTCGCGGGCGACGGCGCACTGCTGCCTCGCGCCGCGGAGCGCCATCATACGGTCGCGCGCCGCCGTGGCCGCACGCGCGCTCGCGCCGCGCCGAGCGCACTCAGGCGGTAGCGTCCGTTCGCGTCGCGCCAAAGCCTCTGCTGAGGATCTCCACTTCATCACGCGATGATCTTTGACGCCCAACCGCGCGTGTGCGCTCTGTTCGAGATCGCCGCGCCATCAATGGCGACCGCGACAGCCACCCACGCGCTCGCACGCTCCCGAGGCCGCACAGTGCCTCCCTTGCGTGCTCATCACTCCACCAAGCACTCCACACGACCCTCCTCTCACTCGCTCACTTGGCCATTCCACTTCCCGCGCTCGCTCGGTCTTCTTCTTCCTCGCGCCGCGCGAACCGAGCCGAGCTTCTCCGAGAAATTCGCCTCCCACACTCCACCATTCCAAATTCGTCGCGCACGAAGCTAGACCCTCTACCCTAGCTCCATTTCCCCCACTTTCCCCAAGCTATGTCCCTTCTCCGGCGGAGAATTCGTGATTTCCCCCAAATCGCGATTTTCGGCCGCCGGAGCACCCGCACGTCGAGCCCCTACTGAGCCGTCTCCGAGGTCAACCGAGCACGCCATTGGCTTCCTCGAGCTCCACTGGTGCTCTAGGACCCCTCGAACCTCGGCGAACGACCCCGAGCTCACCGGCGTAGAAGCCGCAGCGGCTGCGCCGCCCACCACTCGTCGCCGGCGCAAACTCGACCATCCCCGGCCTCCAAACCGTCCCCAAACGACTCGTGGTGAGCCCAGGATCCTTTTCCCCCACTTCCCCGTGCCTAGTTCGCCGCCGTTTGGCCGGCGCAACTCCGGCGAGAGCCGAGGGCTTTCCTTCATCGTCTTCGTTTGTCTAGGGGTCTCTGTGCAAAATTCCAGGGGACTCGTTCGCGAAGTTTTGAAAGTTCTAGGTTCCCTGCGAAAAATAGATTCTTAAACCTAGATTTGTTTTTCCCCGAATCTTGTAAAATCCATTAAAATCGTACAAAAATCAGAAAAATGCACAAAAATACTCCCTGGATTCGTGAGAGTCTAACTACGATCTCTATTAGACATGTTTATACTTTGGATGAACTGTTTTTGAATTGAATTCAACTATGAAAATTGAAAGTTGTGCACCATTTCAAATCCAGAGCTCCGCTAGGGTTGAGCTTTGGATATGTTGTGTGTAGTGACTTTGGACAGCTTGTGTCCAAGGGGACCTAAAAGTATGAACTGTAGCTCCAGTTATAAATTAAAATGTGTTTTCTGTCTTTTGCAGTGCAGAAATCTTTAAAAATAATCTGTGCAGTGAAAAATCACCATTTTGCTCCAGAGGACTAAAACTTGTTAGCACACATGTTAAAAATGAAAAACTAATTTTTGCTCTATTTCGGATAGCAAATAAATAAATATGTGTTTTTGGTTAGAAATTTATTGAGGACTACCCAAGGGTTATTTTGAGCCACCACTTGGCCAGAGCCCTCCTCATGCTATTGCCTAGCTTTGGTAGGAAAATCTCCTGAACTAGATGAATTTTTGATTTTATATGATTTAAATTCGATTCTGCTAGCAGCCGTTTGATATATTTTAATAATTATGTGTTAGCTCAGAATTAGCTTAATTTTGGAGTGAGCTTACTCTTATACTCCAGTAGCTGTCATAAAGTTTATAGATAAAATGATGAAAGAATTGGAGAAACAAAAATGAGAAGTAATCCAGGTGAAATTGATTTATATAAAAGAATAAAACCTTTTGGTTAGTTAGTTAGAATAAATAAGTGGAATCTGAAATTCCAGAACAGCCACCCTAAGTTATGCATCTCATGTAGGAAGCGCTATCCCGGACGGCGACTACCACCTCATCCCCGCAGACGAGGAAGAAGTCCCAGAGGAAGGTGCCGGTGCAGGATCGACCAACCCGGGGCTAACCCCCAGTTCGAGCAAGAAGGCAAGCCCCGGAGCATAACCTAACCTTACCAAATTATGCACTTTGAATTCTCTATGTTTGTGCATTTACGTTCAAGGAGTTGATTGAATACCTTAGCTGCACATTTCCTAGTACCTATGACTTGCAATACTAGCATGAAAGGATCGATAGGGCATTGCTTTAGGTCCGTTACAAGTCGAGTGATTTTCCTGTCACTCGCGAGACATAGGAATCGCTTGTCTTTACTTATGTTGGAATCATAAGGATTGACGGGCGGGATGATAGATGTAGATCTCCCGTCCGTGTATGATAATTGATTTAAGGTCGAAATGTGTGGTTGAGTGTGTCAAGTTTTTGAACGTACCACATGCCATGCCGGTATATGGGAGCCGGTAAGCCCGGTACCAGATTGAAGCAGCTAGGGCCGATAGCCATCTCTCCTTGGAAACTTTGTTTTCCCCTGCCGTACACTTGTGGGATATATGCGTGAGACTGTGAGTGAAGCAGTAAACCTTTATCCTAAGGAAATGGACCCGGTTCCGAATTGTGGATCGATGGGAAAGGTTGGGAAATGCTTGTGCCTTTTATAGCAAGCAGAGTATCCGTGTGTGTTGGGTTTCCCCTGGCCAGGTAGCAAAATTCGGTTCGAACTGTCCGCTTCTCGCGGTTAATGAGACTGCTTGACCGCCCTGCTACATTGAGTAACAAGTGGAAACTTTGAGATTGATCAACTTGTTGTATGAATTAAATTGTATTGCACCACTTGTATGCTTAGAAAGGATGCTAATCTAGAATGGTTAAATTACTAGAATATGATGCTAAAATTTGAAAGCAAGGACCTACTCTTAGTGCTTTTTGGCAAACAAACCCACCAGCCAAAAGCCTCTCATGGTCTAGATGTCGGTGATGTAGTTTTCACCCG
Source organism: Digitaria exilis (assembly GCA_015342445.1). Taxonomy (NCBI): domain Eukaryota; kingdom Viridiplantae; phylum Streptophyta; class Magnoliopsida; order Poales; family Poaceae; genus Digitaria; species Digitaria exilis. The sequence goes on from JACEFO010003012.1 coordinate 5,397, forward strand.
ACGGGTAAGCCTTGCTGAGTATTAGTATACTCAGCCTTGCTTGTGGCAATGATTTACAGGTACACCTTTGGATGTCGATGCTTTGACTTGGCCTACCCAGGTTCCCCCTGGATGGCATATCGAATGGGTTCCGTCCTCTGCCGAGGATCAGGACGAGTAGCACCGTGGCAGGCTTCAGCATGGTGTTATTTGTATCGTCGTTAGTTTATTTACTTCCGCTGCAATGAACTATTTATTTCCGCTGCAAGACTTTGATACTCTGATTCATTTCAAACTTGGTTTGTAATAACTTTGAGATACTATTTGTGTAAGTTAATTTGTGGAATGTTGTAATCTCTGGAACTCACCTTCGTGTGGGCGTGCTGTTGTTTCGATCGAGAAAAGAACGTGGTTAATCGGGTTTAATCCGACGGCGCTCCAGCTTATTCCGGATTAAGTGCCTGACTACTCGGTTAGTGGTCCCGGGGTACTTAACTTGGAATAATTTCGGAGTGGTCCGCCACAGCTGGCATTCAGAGCCGAAACAGCGCACCGGAGAGACCAACAAACCTTAAATAACATTTTGGAATAAAATTTGCCAACTCGTACTTCCCGCCGTGCTTTTCGGTGGAAAGGTTGTTGTTAGGACCGCTAAGGATGTTACCTAGAGCGTGAAGCCTATGTGGGTTAAGGGATCACGATATGATAGGTGGCAAATAATATATTATACTGACTTCCAGCACATTTCATTCTGTCATTTACTTTACGCAATGGTGGGCGCAAGGTACGGCGATTGCTGTAACGTACCACGGCACTATATGAAAATATAGTGGCGGCACATAGTCAATACGTTTGATGGCGTATGAAAATAGAATAGGATGGTGGGCGCAAGGTACGGCGATTGCTGTAGCGTACCACGGCATCATATGCAAATATGATGGCGGCACAAAGTCAATACGCTATTTCAGTAGCGTATGAAACTGTCAATATGTTGCTTTGGTGACATATGAACACTGCCCGTTCAATGTTAAACGTTCGGGTGCCACCTCTATAGTGGGTGGTAATGTATGGAGACGCTTTCGTGAGTGCTGGCACGAAAGGTTGATTATATATGCTCTGGAATGGAACTTTCTGCAGGTACACTAACCACGATTCCGTAAGATGAACGGGTAGAGAAGTTCGACTAGTTAATATAGGGAGAGACGAATATTGCCTAGCCACCGGCACTAACTGTAACACCCCTGGTGTTTAAAGCGTATAAATAAGAGTGATTAAACAAACTAAGGCACTAAACCCTAAAACTAAAATCACTAGTGGGAATGAGAATTACACATGAGGATTGTTAAGTTTGTACTCGTGCATTGGTTTTTTGAAATTTGAACCCTACAAAACTTTTCTAGTACAATCTAAACATCTTCTCTTACAAGTTGCACGGCAAAACTCTAAACACATACTCTCGAGACGACGCATAAAAATCTCCTAAAAAGAAGTCAGGATTGTACGGCAAATTAAGTAACGCTTCTATGTCCCTAAAGGTCTGAAAGGACTAATGGCTCATATGAAGTCAACACATGAAATAATTCCAACTAAAGATATTAATGACCTTCTGAAGGCAAGGTTTTAATTTAAAAATTATAACTAAGAGTAGTGCACATCACAAACGTCTATGAAAGGTTGTAGTTCTTTTCCTGTTTCGAAACACCTATCTTTGGGAAAGTAATTTCTAATTATAAAACCAAACCACTTTCTCAAATGAAAGTTGTGTATCTAAAAATGTCATTTGCAACCCTGGTGAGATATGTATATCTCAGAGCCTTTATCCACCACACATAGGAAATCAAGTTTGAAAAGACCAATTTAACCATGAGATGAAAAACACACGGCCACACACCCTTTTTAAGGGAGCACACTTCGGGCTATAAATAAAATAATATTTAGAGTGCTCCTAATGTTCTTAGTAAAATAATTGTTAAGGATTTAATGTTAGGGTTAAACACTTGGACTAATAAAGCTTGTAGTTCTAATCATGGCCTACATGTGGCAATCTTGTGGTGTTAGTAATAAAATAAAGTTTTGTTCCCAACATGAGCTTTCATAAAATTACAAAGGATGTAAATTAATTAATATTTTAGTATATGTTAAGTTGTCGATGACATAATTAAAGTTGAGCATATAAAATAAATAAGCTTTTAACCTCCATGTATGTGTTCATGTTTTAACTATAAGTTAAAATAAGATTTTACTCCCAAAATAAAAGGGGGTAGGACTTTAAATTGAAAACTCTCTTTGAGTATCATACCTATGATGTTTAGTGACACTATAGAAGGGTTTAATAAAGGCGGAAGCGGTGAAATAAAATAATTGATAAAAGGAATTGGGAAGGAATTTATGATTTTACCCACCTGTTGAAAAAGAGAGAAAACTTGGACTAACACTACCAAATGAGGAAGTTATTTAAGACTTGAATTTTTGGTCTTACAAAAGTGGATTAGTATGCAAATAAAACACCTCCTCTTTTCTACCTTGTTCGAATGTCCTTGGAAGCAATTCGAATTATGGAATATTGAATTTGGGTTAAAAATTGACTTGTAAAGAAAACCCAAATTCTCTAATATAACTATGATGGGTAAAAATCTTATAAAAGACTAGATCCCAAATGTTGAATTTACATCTTTTCCCCCCTATTTTTGGAGTTGAATTGCTAGGGGCCAAAATTCATACCAAATTCAAATTCAAGTCTTTTTGAATTTAAAACTGCAGTTAAACCAAGAATGTTTTGCAACTTTTCAAACCTCCATTGTAACACAAATGTTCTAAGGTTTCCAAAATGTATTTATTCATAATTTTTGGACCTCGGGAGCTATTTCTTTTAGAGCAAAACTTTTAAATGGAAAATTTATTTTCTCTCTCTTACAGCCCGGCCCCACCTGTCAGCCCCTTCTTCCTCCTCACGCCATCTCCTTCCTGCACGTTGCCTCCATGCACTGGGCAGCGCTGGAGGAGGCGCCACGAGTCCCTGGCGCCAGCTCCTCCCTTCCCCACGCGAAATCCCCTCTCTACCCCTTCCGGTCGTCGCCTATTTGAGCTCCCCACTGTCAAACCCTAGCCATTTTCATCTACAGAGCTGCTGCCCCTCCATTGCTGCCATGGAGCTCTGCTCGAGCGCGACCCCGCTGCCTGCTGCCCCACGGCCTCCACCGCGCCGCCCCAAACCTTCTCCTCCACCTCTCCAACGAATCCAGCCGCCCAGCAGCACCTCCCCCGGCCTGCAGAGCTGCCGCCATGGCCATCAATGGCTGCTGCCGCCCCTGCTCGCCGTCGCCCCCTTCCCGGCCTCCAATCCCCCGGTCCAAGGTGGGGAATGGATAGCCCTCGTCGCGGTGATGCTCCCCATGCCCTTCCCCCTCGCCAAGACCTCGCCGACGGTGGGGATTCGCCGTCAATGGCCGGCCAAGGGCCTCTCTTCATCTTCTTCCTTCTGCAGGGTTCCCAATGTAAGATTCCAGGGGCTTAGCTGTGACGTTTTGAAAAGTTCCGGGGGCTGGATTGAAAAGTCGAACTGCAGATCTAGGGTTCCTGCAGTGAACTTGTAAATTCGATAAAAAAATCGTAGAAAAATCATAAAAATACAAACCAAAATTCTTTGTACTCCTGGTGATGTATATTTCATTCCCTACACAGCATGTATATGCTTTTATTGCTTGGTTCAGGCTCTAAAAATCAAACTTTGAAAATGAACTTTTGTGCATAATTCCTAAACTACAGCAGCTATGAAAGTGATCTTTGGATATGTTGTGTATAGTGGCTTTGGACAGCTTGTGTCCAAAGGAGACCCAAAAATATGGTGTGTAGCTCCAGATATGAATTAAATTGTGTTTTCTGACTTTTTGCAGTAAAGAAATCACTAAAAATAAACTGTGTAGCGAAAAATCACCATTTTGCTCCTGAGAACTTAAAACTTGTTAGCACACATGTTAAAAATGAAAAACTTAATTTTTGCTCTGTTTAGGATGGTAAATAAATAAATATGTGTTTTTGGATAGAAAAATATTGAGGACTACCCAAGGGTTGTTTTGAGCCATCACTTGGCCAGAGCCCTCCTCATGCTTATGCTTAGCTTTGGTAGGAAGATCTCCTGAAATGGATAAATTTTCAATTTATTATGAATTTAACTCACTTCCTGCAGCTAGCTGTTTATAGATTTTTAATAAATTATGTGTAGCTCGAAATTAGCTAAATTTTGGAGTGAGCTTAGCTCTTATACTCCAATAGCTGTCATAAAGTTTATAGCTAAAAATGTTAAGCAGAAATGGAGAAACAAATATAGAAAGAATCTAGGTGGAAATTGAAATATATAAAAGAATAAACCTTTTTGGTTAATTAATTGAAATAAAATGGTTAGAATCTAAAATTCAGAACAGCCACCCTAATTTGTGAAGAAATAAATAGAATTCTTTTATATATGTACACAATCATCATCGAAGTCAAATAAAACCTTATCTACACCTACACCTTGTTTTTGTGAGAACAATAGAAATGCCTAAGCTGGTCTAGGTGGTTATGGCCTTAAATGCCCGTGCTTTATTTGGAACATTGAAATCGCTGTAAATCTTATGCATATGCATCTCGTATAGATCCCGGAGCATGCGTACCCGTCGCGGATTTCGAAGAAGGACCACAAGAAGGATGGGAGAATGCTGCTGAAGCCAGTCAAACTAACTCTACCTTAACCCAAGCTTTGAGTCGAGCAAAAAGGCAAGCCCCGGAGCATGACCTAACTCTTACTAAATTGTGCACTTGAATTCTCTATGTTTGTGCATTTACGTTTCTAGGAGTTGATTGAATACCATAGCTGCAACATTTTCCTAGTACCTATGACTTGCTACACTAGTATGAAAGGATCGGTAGATCATTGCTATAGGTCCGTTACAAGTCGAGTGATTTCCTGTCACTCGCGAGACATAGGAATTGCTTGTCCTTACTTATGTTGGAATCATAAGGATTGACGGGCGGGATGATAGATGTAGATCTCCCGTCCGTGTATGATAATTGATTTAAGGTCGAAACGTGTGGTTGCGTGTGTCAAGTTTTTGAACGTACCACATGCATGCCGGTATATGGGAGCCGGTAAGCCCGGTACCAGATTGAAGCAGCTAGGGCCGATAGCCATCTCTCCTTGGAAACTTTGTTTTCCCCTGCCGTTACACTTGTGGATATATGCGTGATGCTGTGAGTGAAGCAGTAAACCTTTATCCTAAGGAAGTGGACCCGGTTCCGAATTGTGGATCGATGGGAAAGGTTGGGAAATGCTTGTACCTTTTATCGCAAGCAGAGTATCCGTGTGTGTTAGGTTTCCCCTGGCCAGGTAGCACAAATCCGGTTCGAACTGTCCGCTTCTCGCGGTTAATGAGACTGCTTGACACCTTGGCTACATTGAGTAAGAAGTGAAAGTTTGAGATTGATAAACTTGTTCGATGAATTAATTTGTATTGCACCACTTGTATGCTTAGAGAGGATGCTAATCTAGAATGGATAACTTTACTAGAATGTGAAGCTAAAACTTGAAAGCAAGGATCTACCTTTAGTTGCTTTTTGGCAACAAACCCACCAGCCAAAAGCCTTTCATTGTCTAGATGTCGGTGATGTAGTTTTCACCCGACGGGTAAGCCTTGCTGAGTATTAGTATACTCAGCCTTGCTTGTGGCATATTTTACAGGTATCATTCTGGATGTGGATGCTATGACTTGGCCTGCCCAGGTTCCACCTGGCTGGCACATCGAATGGGTCCCGTCCTCTGGCGAGGATCGGGAGGAGTAGCTTCGTGGCAGGCTTCATCACGGAGTTACTTGTTCCGTCGTTAGATTACTTTACTTCCGCTGCAATGAACTCTAATTTCAGTTATGTTGAACTTTAAATTCCGCTGCAAGACTTGTACTCTGTTTTTAAATTGATCTCGGTTTGTAATAACTACCTTATCTATGTGTGTAACTTAATTTGTGGGATGTTGTAATCTCTGGAACTCACCTTCGTGTGGGCCTGCTGCTGTTACGATCTAGTTAAGTACGTGGTTTCATCGGGTTTAATCCGACGGCGCTCCAGCTTATTCCGGATTAAGTGCCTGACTACGTGATTAGTGGTCCAAGGGTACTTAACTTGGAATAATTTCGGAGTGGTCCGCCACAGCTGGTATCAGAGCCGAAGCAGCAGCCCGGAGAGAGCAACAAACCATTAAACAACGATTTTTGAATAAAACTTGCCAATTCGTACTTCCGATGCGCCTTGCAAAGGAAGGGTATTATAGGATCGTTAAGGAGGTTACTTAGAGCATGAAGCCTATGTGGGTTAAGGAATCACGATATGATAGGTGGCAAATAGTATATTATACGGACTTCCAGCACATTTCATTCTGTCATTTACTTTCCGCAATGGTGGGCGCAAGGTACGGCGATTGCTGTAACGTACCACGGCACTATATGAAAATATAGTGGCGGCACATAGTCAATACGCTGTGATGGCGTATGAAAATAGAATAGGATGGTGGGCGCAAGGTACGGCGATTGCTGTAACGTACCACGGCACTATATGAAAATATAGTGGCGGCACATAGTCAATACGCTGTGATGGCGTATGAAAATAGAATAGGATGGTGGGCGCAAGTACGGCGATTGCTGTAGCGTACCACGGCATCATATGCAAATATGATGGCGGCACAAAGTCAATACGCTATTTCAATAGCGTATGAAACTGTCAATATGTTGCCTCGGTGACATATGAACATTGCCCGTTCAATGTTAAATGTTCGGGTGCCACCTCTATAGTGGGTGGTAATGAATGGAGACGCTTTCGTGAGTGCTGGCACGAAAGGTTGATTATATATGCTCTGGGATGAAATTTTCTGCAGGTACACTAACCGCGAACCCGTATGTTGAACGGTTAGAGAAATTCGACTAGATAATATAGCGAGAGACGAATATTGCCTAGCCACCGGCACTAACTTCGTAAGCCAAAAGTTTATTGGCATGTGTGTTGGTGAGAACGAATAGGCCGCTCATGCTTTGCATCTCACTGAATTAATATCAAATCTCAACCCTTGACCAAATCGAACCGCCGTCAAAGAAATTGAAATCACAACTCAAAATCCTGCTGAGAACAGTTTGTTTGCACCCTTATTTCGAAACTGAAAACTCTGTCAAATGAAAAAGTGTTCAACATGAAAGATATCATAGATGTTATCTAGTTTGTGCTGTAGAAATTTCAACAAATTTGGTTCAGTAGATCAAGAGTTATGTTCAAAATAGTGACCCCCTGTCTGCGGGAATTTCTGGGAACAACAGGTTAGAAAATGGGGTTTTTGCACCCTCTTAACAGCAGTTTCTGCTAGAGGCTTAAAAACGAAAGTTGTCACAAATTTTGTCTAGTTTATGCTGTCAAAATTTCCACAAAATTGGTTCAGCCAAATGAAAGTTATGCTCAAAATACCAACTTCCTGTCTGCTGGAATTTCAGCAGAGAGTTAATTAAAGGATTAGGGTTTTGCGCCACCTAGATCAATTGTTCTGTTTTTGTGTTGAACTAAAAAGTTATTGGAAGTTATCTGAACTGTATTATGCTCAAGTTGAAGTAATGGTTGGGCTTATAGGTTAGGATATGAAATTTTTCCTACTCTGCCCATAATCTGATTACTTTCTTTAAATATATGTCGAATCTCACTTTAGATTGGATGTTTATATTGCTGCCGCCTCACTTGTAGCTAGCTCTGCTGTGGCATCCCTAAATTTTAAACACTTAAGTAAGCTACAATTAAGTTAAGGAATGCAAGACTTTTGGACAAGTAAAACTCAAAATACCGAATACCGACTTCCGGCCTTGCTGAAAATTCTGGGGACAGTAATTAAGAATTTGAATTTCTGCACCGTCTTAACCTCAAAATTGAAGAAATGCTGAACAGTAAAATTGTGTACAAATATGTTAGGAACAATCTGGTGAAGTTTGGGAAATTTGGGGTATTAAATTGTTGGCCATGAATATTTTACTTACTGTCCAAAATCTGCCTTGTTTTGTCTCCTTCATGCCGAATTCCAAGTACAAGGTCTAACTATAAAATATCAGTGGGAAAGTTATTCTGAAGTCTGACTACCTCCTGCTGCCACACTTTGGAAACCGACGAACAAATCATGATTGGTGCAATTTCAGTTTGTTTAGTCAGAGACAAACCGCCTGCTGCGTTGTATATATGCTCGGAAGACGACTGCATCTCACACCTTGCATTATATCAGCATGTGTGTTGAGTGATTTGGGAGACTTGTTGGAATAAACTAATATTAAAACAAAGCAACAGAAATAACATAGGAGTGACCGAAATATTTATATTCTGAAAACAGCCGTATGTATTCACTGCCGGACCCAGCTTGTTTACTGTGTGCCTTTGGGCAGCAAAGAGACTATAGCCCACGACAAAGCTTTGGCCAGGTGCTAAACAAGAGTAGTTTCGGCACAACTAGTAAAGCTCGAAAGTTGCATGTTTTGGAGTTTTGAGTTACTAAAACTGGACCTTAGAAACTTAAGGTTGCAGCTAGAAATATTAGACTCCCATTATTCGTTCATAACCTACCAGTGGGATTTATGTCAGAAACTTTCCCAGGAAGATGCTATGTCTAGACTAAATGATGGTTATCAAAGCCGATTAGAAAATTTAGATGGAATACTCACAAAAGTTCAGCCCCAAGGGAATAAGGAAACTAGAGTTATAGGCGGAATTATAAAGTTTGGTGTGCTGAAAATCCATCTAAACCGAGAAGCCTAGATTGAAAGTTTTGACCAAACTTAACCACTAGATCAGCGTCTGAGAGGCAAACCAATGTGTAGACTACCAAATTCCTACTACCTGGCCAAGGACGAGAGATTTTGGGATGCTGGAGCTAGGAGCTATGACTTCTCTTCTACGGAAACACAATCTGTCCAGAGTAATTCTTCTTTAATTTTAATCTCTAATATCCTCCACATCTACGCTACTATAAGACACCTGACCCAACGCAAGGCAATATGGACTACTTTAATCTATTCTCTTTGTCCTATCCCTTTTAGACGTTTGATCCACTTATGAAATGGGAGAATGTAATGACTTAGGATCAGCACGTGCTTCCTCCTTAGGCGTAATCATTAAAATAATAAGTTAGTTAAGGGTGGATCAAGAACCTTGAACTTAGAGAGGAGTATATGGATATGCAATGACTTGAACCAATATTGTAAATGTAGGGGTGTCAAGTATAACAATGTCCTATTACATGATGTGTTAGGATCCGAACCCTTGACCTCCCTTATTGCTCGGTTCCTTACACCTCAACTCTCACATCTTGATCAAATTATTATCGCTAACTCTCACATGCCGCGTGATTTTGATCACCCGCCGCTCTCTACTTTTGGTTCCCTATACTCAACTACCTTGATTTCTTGATCCTTGAATCCTTGTTTTATTCTTGCTCAAGAAAATAAAAATAAATGAGAACAAGATGTAAATTGGGTCAAGGTCACATTTGTATGCATAAAGGTTACCCGTACCTTCTTCATGCAATGGAATCATTCCGAGTAATTCATGTGCATGGGCATTGCATACCATTAACATGTCATTTGCACCATGAAAAATCTTTTGGTACCTAACCACATGTGCATCTAACCCATGAATGCTTCTCCCTCCTGGTGTCAATTGGGTTGTCCCCTCTGAATTTATTGTGGTATTGTATTCCCTAACCATGGTGCCGTGATGGAACCTAGGACCTCGTGTGTGCGCTGCAGCCACACGCTTGAGTCGCTTGGAGCACACTGGTATCTTGGTATGTGGGAATATGACCCACAAAGACCTTTATTGACAACCCAAATCGATACTTCCTTACTCTCCCAAATTGTCCCGCAATGATGATTTTAATTATGTGGTGTGAGGTCTACTAACTTGCATCACGGCATGTACGTCATACTCGCATAAGCATATGCACCATACGCTCATGTGCATGTGTATCATATCATGTGCACCTCATCATGAACATGCCATGTCTACCATGGTGAAGTGCGTAAGTTTGGCAATTTGGCAATTAAGATAAAAATTTGAGCAAGAGTTCCCAAAAAAAAAAAAAATTTCGATATCACACCACCTTTTCTAGATGTATTCCCTCCTTGCCATAAGTAGATCTTTTATTAGCCATCCGTGTTGTTCTTTTAGCTCGTCTTAGAAATTGGCTGCAACCCCGTGTAACGTCATGCCATGATCGTTTAGTATAGTGTGGGCTAGATTTTAAACAAAATCTATTGAGCACTCTTGCCATCTCATAACCTCGTTGATCGTTAACCATCCCTTTTCTCTTAGGAGAATGCTAAAGAGTTCATTCCTTGTTCCTGTTAATATAAAAGTAGGTAAATCGTTTGTACTTAGGACCCTACGATTGGTTAAGCATCTTGCCCGTGACTATCTACAGTCTCAAAGATCACCTTTGCCTACTGTTTCTCCCACCATCACCGCAGGGTCTCAAGGGCCAGTTTGACCCCCTCTGTATCCGTGCGTCGTGTGCTCTGCCCCGTTCACCATCCACTATCACCTTCGTCGTTTTTCCCTACCGCGGCTGGTCAACACTACCCCAGTTGCCGTCGTACCACCGTTCCGTCACCCAGGGAATCTCATTGCCGGCCCTACCTCCTGCTGGCGACACACCACTATCGCTGCTCCGCTCCGACTGTCGATAAATGCAGCCTCCCCAATGGCTGCCATCACTCCATGGTGCTCCACTTAAGTCACACCACTCCACCGCTCTCGCCTCTCTTCGGCGACCTCCACGGTGCCCAAGCTGCCCATTCCCCTCCGTGTCCTCCATTCTTGGACAAGCAAACTCTGCCTCCACCTTTTCGTAAAGCCACGAAGAAGTTCCCCTCTCGGCAACCTACCTTGACGTTTAACCAAGATCCACAGCACCAACTTCATCGAAGGAGGAGTTCGCGCAGAAGTCACCGGAGGATTCCGCAAGAATTAAGTCGACGAACAAGGAGGGATTCGACTTTTCGACACCATCTATGGCTTGCCCCTTCTTTCCCCCGATTGGCCCTGGAGTTCACTGGACAATAGTGGTGTATTACTTTTGTCTTGTATGCCAGATCTTGATGCTCTTAGCTTTCCATATCTACATTCATCGCCCGCTCCCACACGAGCGACGTTGAGCTTGTATCGGAGAGCTGGAAGCAGTTGTCATCTCCGAGCAGTAAACCCGTAAGAACTTGGGTGCATTGTATCTGTGTTCCTTTGACTAACACCTCTTCCTTCTAAGGAAATGTCCACCTTTCCTCCCTGTGCGAATCTCGGGACGAGATTCTTTTTAAGGGGGGTAGGCTGTAACACCCCTGGTGTTTAAAGCGTATAAATAAGAGTGATTAAACAAACTAAGGCACTAAACCCTAAAACTAAAATCACTAGTGGGAATGAGAATTACACATGAGGATTGTTAAGTTTGTACTCGTGCATTGGTTTTTTGAAATTTGAACCCTACAAAAACTTTTCTAGTACAATCTAAACATCTTCTCTTACAAGTTGCACGGCAAAACTCTAAACACATACTCTCGAGACGACGCATAAAAATCTCCTAAAAAGAAGTCAGGATTGTACGGCAAATTAAGTAATGCTTCTATGTCCCTAAAGGTCTGAAAGGACTAATGGCTCATATGAAGTCAACACATGAAATAATTCCAACTAAAGATATTAATGACCTTCTGAAGGCAAGGTTTTAATTTAAAATTATAACTAAGAGTAGTGCACATCACAAACGTCTATGAAAGGTTGTAGTTCTTTTCCTGTTTCGAAACACCTATCTTTGGGAAAGTAATTTCTAATTATAAAACCAAACCACTTTCTCAAATGAAAGTTGTGTATCTAAAAATGTCATTTGCAACCCTGGTGAGATATGTATATCTCAGAGCCTTTATCCACCACACATAGGAAATCAAGTTTGAAAAGACCAATTTAACCATGAGATGAAAAACACACGGCCACACACCCTTTTTAAGGGAGCACACTTCGGGCTATAAATAAAATAATATTTAGAGTGCTCCTAATGTTCTTAGTAAAATAATTGTTAAGGATTTAATGTTAGGGTTAAACACTTGGACTAATAAAGCTTGTAGTTCTAATCATGGCCTACATGTGGCAATCTTGTGGTGTTAGTAATAAAATAAAGTTTTGTTCCCAACATGAGCTTTCATAAAATTACAAAGGATGTAAATTAATTAATATTTTAGTATATGTTAAGTTGTCGATGACATAATTAAAGTTGAGCATATAAAATAAATAAGCTTTTAACCTCCATGTATGTGTTCATGTTTTAACTATAAGTTAAAATAAGATTTTACTCCCAAAATAAAAGGGGGTAGGACTTTAAATTGAAAACTCTCTTTGAGTATCATACCTATGATGTTTAGTGACACTATAGAAGGGTTTAATAAAGGCGGAAGCGGTGAAATAAAATAATTGATAAAAGGAATTGGGAAGGAATTTATGATTTTACCCACCTGTTGAAAAAGAGAGAAAACTTGGACTAACACTACCAAATGAGGAAGTTATTTAAGACTTGAATTTTTGGTCTTACAAAAGTGGATTAGTATGCAAATAAAACACCTCCTCTTTTCTACCTTGTTCGAATGTCCTTGGAAGCAATTCGAATTATGGAATATTGAATTTGGGTTAAAAATTGACTTGTAAAGAAAACCCAAATTCTCTAATATAACTATGATGGGTAAAAATCTTATAAAAGACTAGATCCCAAATGTTGAATTTACATCTTTTCCCCCCTATTTTTGGAGTTGAATTGCTAGGGCCAAAAATTCATACCAAATTCAAATTCAAGTCTTTTTGAATTTAAAACTGCAGTTAAACCAAGAATGTTTTGCAACTTTTCAAACCTCCATTGTAACACAAATGTTCTAAGGTTTCCAAAATGTATTTATTCATAATTTTTGGACCTCGGGAGCTATTTCTTTTAGAGCAAAACTTTTAAATGGAAAATTTATTTTCTCTCTCTTACAGCCCGGCCCCACCTGTCAGCCCCTTCTTCCTCCTCACGCCATCTCCTTCCTGCACGTTGCCTCCATGCACTGGGCAGCGCTGGAGGAGGCGCCACGAGTCCCTGGCGCCAGCTCCTCCCTTCCCCACGCGAAATCCCCTCTCTACCCCTTCCGGTCGTCGCCTATTTGAGCTCCCCACTGTCAAACCCTAGCCATTTTCATCTACAGAGCTGCTGCCCCTCCATTGCTGCCATGGAGCTCTGCTCGAGCGCGACCCCGCTGCCCTGCTGCCCCACGGCCTCCACCGCGCCGCCCCAAACCTTCTCCTCCACCTCTCCAACGAATCCAGCCGCCCAGCAGCACCTCCCCCGGCCTGCAGAGCTGCCGCCATGGCCATCAATGGCTGCTGCCGCCCCTGCTCGCCGTCGCCCCCTTCCCGGCCTCCAATCCCCCGGTCCAAGGTGGGGAATGGATAGCCCTCGTCGCGGTGATGCTCCCCATGCCCTTCCCCCTCGCCAAGACCTCGCCGACGGTGGGGATTCGCCGTCAATGGCCGGCCAAGGGCCTCTCTTCATCTTCTTCCTTCTGCAGGGTTCCCAATGTAAGATTCCAGGGGCTTAGCTGTGACGTTTTGAAAAGTTCCGGGGGCTGGATTGAAAAGTCGAACTGCAGATCTAGGGTTCCTGCAGTGAACTTGTAAATTCGATATAAAATCGTAGAAAAATCATAAAAATACAAACCAAAATTCTTTGTACTCCTGGTGATGTATATTTCATTCCCTACACAGCATGTATATGCTTTTATTGCTTGGTTCAGGCTCTAAAAATCAAACTTTGAAAATGAACTTTTGTGCATAATTCCTAAACTACAGCAGCTATGAAAGTGATCTTTGGATATGTTGTGTATAGTGGCTTTGGACAGCTTGTGTCCAAAGGAGACCCAAAAATATGGTGTGTAGCTCCAGATATGAATTAAATTGTGTTTTCTGACTTTTTGCAGTAAAGAAATCACTAAAAATAAACTGTGTAGCGAAAAATCACCATTTTGCTCCTGAGAACTTAAAACTTGTTAGAACACATGTTAAAAATGAAAAACTTAATTTTTGCTCTGTTTAGGATGGTAAATAAATAAATATGTGTTTTTGGATAGAAAAATATTGAGGACTACCCAAGGGTTGTTTTGAGCCATCACTTGGCCAGAGCCCTCCTCATGCTTATGCTTAGCTTTGGTAGGAAGATCTCCTGAAATGGATAAATTTTCAATTTATTATGAATTTAACTCACTTCCTGCAGCTAGCTGTTTATAGATTTTTAATAAATTATGTGTAGCTCGAAATTAGCTAAATTTTGGAGTGAGCTTAGCTCTTATACTCCAATAGCTGTCATAAAGTTTATAGCTAAAAATGTTAAGCAGAAATGGAGAAACAAATATAGAAAGAATCTAGGTGGAAATTGAAATATATAAAAGAATAAACCTTTTTGGTTAATTAATTGAAATAAAATGGTTAGAATCTAAAATTCAGAACAGCCACCCTAATTTGTGAAGAAATAAATAGAATTCTTTTATATATGTACACAATCATCATCGAAGTCAAATAAAACCTTATCTACACCTACACCTTGTTTTTGTGAGAACAATAGAAATGCCTAAGCTGGTCTAGGTGGTTATGGCCTTAAATGCCCGTGCTTTATTTGGAACATTGAAATCGCTGTAAATCTTATGCATATGCATCTCGTATAGATCCCGGAGCATGCGTACCCGTCGCGGATTTCGAAGAAGGACCACAAGAAGGATGGGAGAATGCTGCTGAAGCCAGTCAAACTAACTCTACCTTAACCCAAGCTTTGAGTCGAGCAAAAAGGCAAGCCCCGGAGCATGACCTAACTCTTACTAAATTGTGCACTTGAATTCTCTATGTTTGTGCATTTACGTTTCTAGGAGTTGATTGAATACCATAGCTGCAACATTTTCCTAGTACCTATGACTTGCTACACTAGTATGAAAGGATCGGTAGATCATTGCTATAGGTCCGTTACAAGTCGAGTGATTTCCTGTCACTCGCGAGACATAGGAATTGCTTGTCCTTACTTATGTTGGAATCATAAGGATTGACGGGCGGGATGATAGATGTAGATCTCCCGTCCGTGTATGATAATTGATTTAAGGTCGAAACGTGTGGTTGCGTGTGTCAAGTTTTTGAACGTACCACATGCATGCCGGTATATGGGAGCCGGTAAGCCCGGTACCAGATTGAAGCAGCTAGGGCCGATAGCCATCTCTCCTTGGAAACTTTGTTTTCCCCTGCCGTACACTTGTGGATATATGCGTGATGCTGTGAGTGAAGCAGTAAACCTTTATCCTAAGGAAGTGGACCCGGTTCCGAATTGTGGATCGATGGGAAAGGTTGGGAAATGCTTGTACCTTTTATCGCAAGCAGAGTATCCGTGTGTGTTGGGTTTCCCCTGGCCAGGTAGCACAAATCCGGTTCGAACTGTCCGCTTCTCGCGGTTAATGAGACTGCTTGACACCTTGGCTACATTGAGTAAGAAGTGAAAGTTTGAGATTGATAAACTTGTTCGATGAATTAATTTGTATTGCACCACTTGTATGCTTAGAGAGGATGCTAATCTAGAATGGATAACTTTACTAGAATGTGAAGCTAAAACTTGAAAGCAAGGATCTACCTTTAGTTGCTTTTTGGCAAACAAACCCACCAGCCAAAAGCCTTTCATTGTCTAGATGTCGGTGATGTAGTTTTCACCCGACGGGTAAGCCTTGCTGAGTATTAGTATACTCAGCCTTGCTTGTGGCATATTTTTACAGGTATCATTCTGGATGTGGATGCTATGACTTGGCCTGCCCAGGTTCCACCTGGCTGGCACATCGAATGGGTCCCGTCCTCTGGCGAGGATCGGGAGGAGTAGCTTCGTGGCAGGCTTCATCACGGAGTTACTTGTTCCGTCGTTAGATTACTTTACTTCCGCTGCAATGAACTCTAATTTCAGTTATGTTGAACTTTAAATTCCGCTGCAAGACTTGTACTCTGTTTTTAAATTGATCTCGGTTTGTAATAACTACCTTATCTATGTGTGTAACTTAATTTGTGGGATGTTGTAATCTCTGGAACTCACCTTCGTGTGGGCCTGCTGCTGTTACGATCTAGTTAAGTACGTGGTTTCATCGGGTTTAATCCGACGGCGCTCCAGCTTATTCCGGATTAAGTGCCTGACTACGTGATTAGTGGTCCAAGGGTACTTAACTTGGAATAATTTCGGAGTGGTCCGCCACACTAACTTCGTAAGCCAAAAGTTTATTGGCATGTGTGTTGGCGAGAACGAATAGGCCGCTCATGCATTGCATCTCACCGAATTAATATCCAATATTAATAAGTGACCAAATCGAACCGCCGTCAAAGGAATTGAAATCACAACCCAAAAATCCTGCTGAGACCAGTCTGTTTGCACCATTAATTCGAAACAGAAAACTCTGTCAAATGAAAAAGTGTTCAACATGAAAGTTGTCATAAATATTATGAAGTTTATGCTGTAGAAATTTCATCGAAATTGGTTCAGTAGAACTGGAGTTATGTTTTAAAATGGTAACCCCCTGTCTGCTGGAATTTTCTGGGAACAACAAGTTTGAAAGTGGATTTTACACCCTCTTAACAGCAGTTTCTGCTAGAGGCTTAAAAATGAAAGTTGCCACAAATTGTGTCTAGTTTATGCTGTCAAAATTTCCACAAATTTGGTTCAGCCAATTAAAAGTTACGCTCAAAATACCAACTTCCTGTCTGGTGGACTTTCAGCAGAGAGTTAACTAAAAGATTGGGGTTTTACGCCACCTAGATCATTGTTCTGTTTTTGTGTTGAACTAAAAAGTTATTTGAAATTATCTAAACTGTATTCTGGTTAAGTGGGGTAATGCTTGGGCTTATAGATTTTGAGATATGAAATTTTTCCTACTCTGTCCATAATCTGATTACTTTCTTTAAATATATGTCGGTTCTCACTTAGATTTGATGTCTATATTGCTGCCGCCTCACTTGTAGCTTGCTCTGCTGTGGCATCCCTAAATTTTAAACACTTAAGTAAGCTACAATTAAGTTAAGGAATGCAAGACTTTTGGACAAGTAAAACTCGAATAATGAACCAAATACCGACTTCCTGTCTTGCTGAAAATTCTGGGGACAGTAATTAAGAATTTAATTTTTTGCACCATCTTAACCTCAAAATTGAAGAAATGCTGAACAGAACATTGTATACAAATATGTTAGGAACAATCTGGTGAAGTTTGGGAAATTTTGGGGTGTTAAATTTTTTGCTATGAATATTTTACTCACTGTCCAAAATCTGCCTTGTTTCGTCTCCTTCATGCCGAATTCCATAATCTGACAAAGGAATAAGGAAACTAGAGTTATAGGCAGAATCATAGGGTTCGGTGTGCTGAAAATCCATCTAAACCGAAAAGCCTAGATTGAAAGTTTTGACCAACTTAACCGCTAGATCAGTGTCTGTGATGCAAAGCAATGTGTAGATTACCAAATTCCTACTACCTGACCAAAGATGAATAACTCTGGATGTTAGATCTGTTTACTACAAATTTTCTTCCACTCATTTCCAGCTCTCCTGTCTTCCACTCACTTTCTACCCCTTCGAAAATTGTAGTAAATCAATGGTATGTAAACAACTTCACTCCACTCTCTTGGCCCAGTGCCTTTTATCCCTCTTGTTTCCTTTTTGTGAAATAGGAAAATTGTTTGGTGTGCTTTGACATGGACCAATTGTGAAGGTTTGGATGTCAAGCATGAGTCGTGCCTCCGTTGTTGTCTGATTCTATACAGTCTAAACTCATACCTTGATTCAGGTGTCTTCACCAACTCTTTCATACCGATTTTGATTACTTAACTTGTTTAACATTGATACCTTGTACCGAAGTAACTTGATTCCTTAATCCTTGGATCCTATGCTGTTGTTCTTGCTCAAGATAATATAAATAATTGAAATGAATATGCAAAATTGGGTCAATGTCACTTTTTCTATGCATAATCAGTTATAGATACAATATGCATTTTATTCCTTTATAAGCAATTCATGTGCATGGGCATTACATATCCATTAACATGTCATTTGCATCATGATAATCTTTTGGTACCTAACCACATGTGCATCTAACTCATGAATGCTTCTTCCTCCTGGTGTCAATTGGGTTGTCCCCTCTGAATTTATTGTGGTATTGTATTCCCTAACCTATGGTGCCGTGATGGAACCTAGGACCTCGTGTGTGTGCTGCAGCCACACGCTTGAGTCACTTGGAGCACATTGGTATCTCGGTATGTGGGAATATGACCCACAAAGACATTTATTGACAACCCAAATCGATACTTCCTTACTCTCACTAATTGATCCGCAATAATGACTTTTAATTATGTGGTGTGAGGTCTACTAACTTGCATCACGGCATGTACATCATACTCTCATAAGCATTTGCACCATACGCTCATGTGCATGTGCATCATATCATGTGCACCTCATCATGAACGTGCCATGTATACCATGGTAAAGTGCATAAGTTTGGCAATTTGGCAATTAAGATAAAA
Organism: Digitaria exilis; assembly: GCA_015342445.1. Taxonomy (NCBI): domain Eukaryota; kingdom Viridiplantae; phylum Streptophyta; class Magnoliopsida; order Poales; family Poaceae; genus Digitaria; species Digitaria exilis. The sequence goes on from JACEFO010003012.1 coordinate 24,003, forward strand.
TTTGAACACGAATTTCCCAGAATTTCCATACCACACCACCTTTTCTAGATGTATTCCCTCCTTGCCATAAGCAAATCTTTTATTGCCCCACTCTTCCTTTAGGCTCATCTTAGAATTTGGGCAGCAACCCCGTGTAACGTCATGTCATGATCGTAGTATGATGTGGGCTAGTTTTAAGAATCTTTTGGGCACTCTTGTCATCTCATAACCTCGTTGTTCATTAACCCTCCCCAGAGTTCATTCCTTGTTCCTGTTGATATAAAAGTAGGTAAATCGTTGTTATTTAAGACCTACGATTGGTTAAGCATCTTGCCCGTGACTATCTATAGTCTCAAAGATCACCTTTGCCTACTGTTTCTCCCCCCATCACCGCAGAGTCTCAAGGGCCAGTTTGACCCCCCCCCCTCTGTGTCCGTACGCCGTGTACTCTGCCCCGTTCACCAGTCCACTATCACCTTCGTCGTTTCCCTACCGCTGCTGGCCAACACTCCCCCAGTCGCCATCGTACCACCGTTCCGTCACCCAGGGAATCTCATTGCCGGCCCCTACCTCCTGCTGTCGACACACCACTATCGCTGCTCCGCTCCGGCCATCGATAAATGCAGCCTCTCCAATGGCTGCCATCACTCCAAGGTGCTCCACTTGAGTCACACCACTCCACCGCTCTCGCCTCTCTTCGGCGACCTCCACGGTACCCAAGCTGCCCATTCTCCACCGTGTCCTCCGTTCTTTGACAAGCAAGCTCTGCCTCCACCTTTTTTGTAAAGCCACGAGGAAGTGCCCCTCCCGGCAACCACCTTGTCGTTTAACCAAGGTCTACGGCACCAACCTCACCGAAGAAGGAGTTCGAGCAAAAGTCACCTGAGGATTCCACAAGAATTAAGTCGACGAGCAAGGAAGATTTCGACTTTTTGACACCATCCATGGCTTGCCCATTCTTTTCCCCGATTGGCCCTGAAGTTCACTGGACAATAGTGGTGTATTACTTTTGCCTTGTGTGCCAAATCTTGATGCTCTTAGCTTTCCATGTCTACATTCATCACCGCTCCCACATGAACGACGTTGATGTTGTATCGGAGATCCGGTATCAATTATCATCTCCAAGCTGTGACCTGTAAGAACTTGGGTGCGTAGTATCTGCGTTTCTGTAACCAACACCTCTTTCTTCTAATAAAATGTCCACCTTTCCTCCCTATGCGAATCTCGGGACGAGATTCTTTTTAAGGAGGGTAGGCTGTAACACCCCTGGTGTTTAAAGCGTATAAGTAAGAGTGATTAAACAAACTAAGGAACTATAAACCCTGAAACTAAATCACTTGTAGGAATGAGATTTATACATGAGGATTGTTAAGCTTGTACTCGTGCCTTGGTTCTTGAATTTTGAACCCAACAAAAACTTTTCTAGTATAAATCTAAACATCTTCTCTTACAAGTTGCACGACAAAACTCTAAATAATACTCTCGAGACGACGCATAAAAATTTCCTAAAAAGAAATCAGGATATGAACGGCAAATAAGTAATGCTTCTATGCCCCTAAAGGTCTTAAAGGACTAATGACTCATGTGAAGGTCAACACATGAAATAATTCCAACTAACGATATTAATGACCTTCAGAAGGCAAGGTTCTAAATTAAAAATTTTAAATAAGAGTTGTGCACATCACAACGTCTGATCAATATGAAAGGTTTGGGAAAGTATTTTCTAATTATAAAACCAAACCACTTTCTCAAATGAAAGTTGTGTAATCTTAAAAATTGTCTTTTGCAACCTTGGTGAGTTATGTATAACTCAGATGCTTAATATACCAACATAGGAAATCAAGTTTGAAAAGACAACTTTAAACGTGGAGATGAAAAAAACACACAGGTCACACACCCTTTTAAAGGAGCTCACCTTGGGCTATAAAATAGAATAATATTTAGAGTCTCCTGATGTTCTTTAGTAAGATAATTGTTAATGACTTAATGTTAGGGTTAAACACTTGGACTAATAAAAGCTTGCAGATCTAATCATGGCCTACATGTGGCAATCTTTGAGGTTTTAATAATAAAAATGGATTTTGTTCACAATATGAGCTTTCATAAATACAAAGATGTAAATTAATTAATATTTTAATATATGTCAAGTGTTAACGACATAATTAAAATGAGCATATAAAATAAATAAGCTTTTAACCTCCATGTATGTGTCCATGTTTTAACTTTAAGTTAAAATAAGATTTTTACCTCTAAAATAAAAGGAGGTGACTTTAAATTGAAAACTCTCTTTGAGCATTATACTCTGAATGGTTCAGTGACACCTATTGAAGGGTCTAAGACAAGGAGGGAGAGGTTAAATAAATAATTAATAAAAGGAGATAAGGCAAAACAATGGGGTTAGAATTCAGAAATTGACCAAAATTCAGACTGAAATTCAAAAACAAAGGTCTGGTGACACCCAACAGAAATCTCAAGATTTTGGTACTGAACTTAAAATCTCCGACAATAAGAGTTGCTGTCATCACAGATACAACCCTTCATAACAAATCTCGCCACGGCGTTCGCTCCGCTTGTTGACCCTCGAACCAGCATGTCCGTCTACGATCGAGCTTACCCCAGTATTGTCCGTCACGATCGAGCTTACCCAGTATTGTCCGTCACGATCGAGCTTTACCCAGTATGTCCGTGACGATCGAAGCCTAGCAAGTATGTCCGTGACGATCGAGCCTAGCCAGTATTGTCCGTGACGATCGAGCCTAGCCAGTATTGTCCGTGACGATCGAGCCTAGCTAGTAGTCCGTCACGATTCGAGGCCGCACGATAGGACCTCGAGGCCCGCAGTCCGTCACGATTCGAGGCCGCACGTTAGCACGCTCGAGGCTCCGCAGCCCAGCTCGAGGGGGCACTTACCCTCGAGCAACGTTCCGTCACGCTCGAGGCTTCGCAGCCAAGCTCGAGGGGGCACTTACCCTCGAGCGACGTTCCGTCACGCTCGAGGCTTCGCAGCCAAGCTCGAGGGGGGCACTCACCCCTCGCAGTGGCGTTTCGACGTTCGAGGCTCGGCAAGCTCGAGGCTTGCGGTTTCAAGCTCGAAGCGCCGTAGCGCCTGGTCGAAGTGCCCGGTCCAAGCTCGGAAGTTGTGTCCCACACCTCAAACTCCAACTTTTAATTTTACACGTTTCGAAGTTCAGCTCAAATTTTTGGAGGAAAGTTCCAAAAGGGGCAAAGGAGACTCCACGGGGCTGCCAGCTCGCCCCTGGCGCGCTCTGCTCCGGCCGGAGTCGGCCGCCACTGGCGGCGTGTGGCGGAGACCGCGTCGGGTCCGGCCGAGCCGTGCGCGGCAGCTAGCTCTTGTCCTCACGCGTTTGTCCAAGCTTCCGTACCGTCACGTCACGGGCGACGGCGCACTGCTGCCTCGCGCCGCGGAGCGCCATCATACGGTCGCGCGCCGCCGTGGCCGCCGCGCGCTCAGCGCCGCCGAGCGCACTGCAGGCCGGTAGGAGTCCGTTCGCGTCGCGCCAAAGCCTCTGCTGAGGATCTCCACTTCATCACGCGATGATCTTTGACGCCCAACCGCGCGTGTGCGCTCTGTTCGAGATCGCCGCGCCATCAATGGCGACCGCGACAGCACCCACGCGCTCGCACGCTCCCGAGGCGCGCGCAGTGCCTCCCTTGCGTGCTCAATCACTCCACCAAGCACTCACACCCCCTCTCACTCGCTCACTTGGCCATTTCCACTTCCCACGCTCGCTCGCTCGGTCTTCTCTTCTTCCTCGCGCCGCGCGAACCGAGCCGAGCTTCCGAGAAATTCGCCTCCCACACTCCACCATTTCCAAATTCGTCGCGCACGACGAGCTAGACCTCTACCCTAGCTCCATTTCCCCCACTTTCCCCAAGCTATTGTCCCTTCTCCGGCGAGAATTCGTGATTTCCCCCAAAATCGCGATTTTCGGCCGCCGGAGCACCCGCACGTCGAGCCCCTACTCCGAGCCGTCCCCGAGGTCAACCAAGCGCCATTGGCTTCTCGAGCTCCACTGGTGCTCTAGTGACCCTCGAACCTCGAGCGAACGGACTCCGACTCAACCGGCGTAGAAGCCGCAGCGGCTGCGCCGCACCACTCGTCCTGCTCGGCGCAAACTCTGACCATCCCGGCCTCCAAACCGTCCCCAAACGACTCGTGGTGGCCCAGGATCTTTTCCCCACTTCCCCGTGCCTAGTTCGCCGCCGTTTGGCCGGCGCAACTCGGCGAGAGCCGAGGGCTTTCCTCATCGTCTGATGTTTGTCTGGGGTCTCTGTGCAAAGTCCAGGGACTCGTCGCGAAAGTTTTGAAAGTTCTAAGGTTCCCCTGCGAAAAGAGATTCTTAAAACTAGATTTGTTTTTCCCGAATCTTGTAAAATCATTAAAATTCGTACAAAAATCAGAAAAATGCACAAAAATACTCCTGATTCGTGAGAGTCTAAACTACATCTCTATTAGACATGTTTATACTTTTGATGAACTGTTTTTGAATTAAATTCAAACTATGAAAATTGAAAAGTTGGTGCACCATTTCAAATCCAGAGCTCCGCTAGGGTGAGCTTTGGATATGTTGTGTGTGTAGTGACTTGGACAGCTTGTGTCCAAAGGGGACCTAAAAATATGAACTGTAGCTCCAGTTATAAAAATTAAAATGTGTTTTCTGTCTTTTTGCAGTGCAGAAATCTTTAAAAATAATCTGTGCAGTGAAAAAATCACCATTTTGCCCAGAGGACTAAAAACTTGTTAGCACACCTGTGAAAAATGAAAAACTTAATTTTTGCTCTGTTTAGGATAGCAAATAAATAAATATGTGTTTTTGGTTAGAAATTTATTGAGGACTACCCAAGGTTATTTGAGCCACCACTTGGCCAGAGCCCTCCTCATGCTATTGCCTAGCTTGGTAGGAAAATCTCCTGAACTAGATGAATTTTCGATTTATTATGATTTAAATTCGATTCTGCTAGCAGCCGTTTGATATATTTTAAATAAATTATGTGTGCTCCAGAGATTAGCTAAATTTTTGGAGTGAGCTTAGCTCTTATACTCCAGTAGCTGTCATAAAAGTTTATATAGATAAAAATGATGAGCAGGAAAAGGAGAAAACAAAAATGCGAAGTAATCTAGATGGAAATCGATTTATATAAAAGAATAAACCTTTTTGTAGTTAGTTAGAATAAAATAAAATGGAATCTGAAATTCCAGAACGGCCACACCTAAGTATGCATCTCATGTAGAAGGCGACACCCGGACGGCAACACCACCTCATTCCCGCAGACGAGGAAGAAGTCCCGGAGGAAGGTGCCGGTGAGGATCGACCAACCCGGAGCTAACCCCCAGTCGAGCAAGAAGGCAAGCCCCGGAGCATAACCTAACTTTTACCAAATTATGCACTTTGAATTCTCTAATGCTTGTGCATTTACGTTCAAGGAGTTTGATCTTGAATACTTAGCTGCACATTTCCTAGTACCATGATTGCAATACTAGCATGAAAGGATCGATAGGCATTGCTTTAGGTCCGTTACAAGTCGAGTGATTTCCTGTCATCGCGAGACATAGGAATTGCTTGTCTTTACTTATGTTGGAATCATAAGATTGACGGGCGGGATGATAGATGTAGATCTCCCGTCCGTGTATGATAATTGATTTAAGGTCGAAATGTGTGGTTGAGTGTGTCAAGTTTTTGACTACCACATGCATGCCGAGTATGGGATTCGGTAAGCCCGGTACCAGATGAAGCAGCTAAGGGCCGATAGCCATCTCTCCTTGGAACTTTGTTTTCCCCTGCCGTACACTTGTGGATATATGCGTGAGACTGTGAGTGAAGCAGTAAACCTTTATCCTAAGGAAAGTGGACCCGGTTCCGAATTGTGGATCGATGGAAAGGTTGGGAATGCTTGTAACCTTTTATAGCAGCATAGTATCCGTGTGTGTTGGGTTTCCCCTGCCAGGTAGCAAAATTCGGTTCGAACTGTCCGCTTCTCGCGTTATGAGACTGCTGACCGCTGGCTACAATTGAGTAACAATGAACTTTGAGATTGATAAACTTGGTTGTATGAATTAAATTGTATTGCAAACCACTTGTATGCCTTAGACGAGCGCAGCTAATTCTAGAATGTTAAATCTACCTAGAATATGATGCTAAAACTTCAAGCAAGGATCTACCCTAGTTGCTTTTTGGCAAACAAACCCACCAGCCAAAAGCCTCTCATGTCTAGATGTCGGTGAGTAGTTTTCACCCGACGGAAGCCAGCTGAGTATTGTAATACTCAGCCTTGCTTTGGAATGATTACCAGGTTTTACACCTTTGGACGATGCTATTGTCTTGGCCTACCCAGTTCCACCTGGCTGCACATCGAATGGGTTCCGTCCTCTGCCGAGGATCAGGAGGAGGTTAGCACCGTCCGGCAGGCTTCAGCATGGTGTTATTTGATCGTCGGTTATTTGACTTTCCGCTGCAATGAACTAATCCGCTGTTTGTAATAACTTTGTGATACTATTTTGTGTAAGTTAATTTGTGGAATGTTGTAATCTCTGGAACTCACCTTCGTGTGGGCGTGCTGTTGTGTTTCGATCGAGAAAAGTACGCGTGTTAAATCGGGTTTAAATCCGACGCGGCTCCAGCTTATT
>JACEFO010003013.1:0-38970 GCA_015342445.1 Digitaria exilis
GACGTTTGATCCACTTATGAAATGGGAGAATGTAAATGACTTAGGATCAGCACGTGCTTCCTCTTAGGCGTAATCATTAAAAATACTAGTTTAGTTAAGGGTGGATCACAGAACGCTTGAAACTTAGAGAGGAGATATGGATATGCAATGACTTGAACCACAATATTGTAAATGTAGGGGTGTCAAGTATAACAATGTCTATTAATGATGTGGTTAGGATCCGACCCTGACCTCCTTTTTGCTCGTTCCTTACACCTCAACTCTCACATCTTGATCAAAATTATTTCGTAACTTCCAACTGCGCGTGTTTTGCTCACCGCCGCTCTCTACTTTGGTTCCTATACTCAACTACCTTGATTTCTTGATCCTTGATCCTTGTTTTATTCTGCTCAGAGAAATAAAAAATAATAGACAGATGTAATTGGGTCCAGGTCACATTGGTGATGCATAAGGTACCCGTACCTCTTCATGCATGGAACATTCGGTAATTCATGTGCATGGGAGATGCATACCATTACCATGTCATTTGCACCATGAAAATCTTTTGGTACCTAACACATGTGCTTACACATGGAATGCTTCTCCCTCCTGGTGTCAATTGGGTTGTCCTCTGAATTTATTGTGGTATTGTATTCCCTAACCAGGGTGCGTGATGGAACCTAGGACCCTCGTGTGTCGCTGCGCCACACGCTTGAGTCGCTTGGAGCACACTGGTTCTTGGTAATGTGGTGAATATGACACAAAGACCTTTATGACAACCCAAATCGTACTTTCCTTACTCTCCCAAATTGTCCCGCAATGATGATTTTAAATTATGTGGTGTGAGGTTATAACTTGCATCACGGCATGTAGTCATACTCGCATAAGCATATCACCAGCGCTCATGTGCATGTGTTATATATCTGTGCAACGCTCATCATGACATGCCAAATGTCTACCATGGTGAAGTGCGTAAGTTGGCAATTGGCAATTAAGATAAAATTTGAGCAAAGAGTTCCCAGACAAGCAAAAAAAAAAAAAATTTCGATATAACACACTTTTCTAGATGTATTCCCTCCTTGCCATAAGTAGATCTTTTATTAGCCATCGTGTTGTCTTTAGCTCGTCTTAAGAAATTGGGCTGCAACCGCCGTGAACGTATGCCATGACGTTTAGTATACGTGTGGGCTACGAGATTTAAACAATCTATTGAGCACTCTTAGCATTCATAACCTCGTGATCGTAACCATCCATTTTCTCTTAGGAGAATGCTAAAGAGTTCATTCCTTGTTCCTGTTAATATAAAAGTAGGTAAATCGTTTGTACTTAGGACCTACATTGGTTAAGCATCTTCGTGACTATCTTACAGTTTCAAAGATCACCTTTTGCCTACTGTTTCTCCACCATTACCGCAGGGTTCTCAAGGGCCAGTTTGACCCTCTGTATCCGTGCGTCGTGTGCTCTTGCCCCACCACACCCGTTCACCATGACTATCACTTCGTCTGTTTTTCCCAATACTCCTCGGCTGGGTCAACACTACCACGTTGCCGTCGGTACCACACGTTCCGTCAGGCTCAGGTGAATCGATCATATAGCCGAGTTACACGCAGTACCGCCTCCTGACTGGCGTATCACATCCACTGATCGTCGGTGCATCCGCTTTCCGACTAGAGAGTCGATAAATGCAGCCTCCCCAATGCGTTGCCATCACTCCATGGTGCTCCACTTAAGTCACCACCACTCCACCTGCTCGTGCGCCTCTCTTCGGCGACCTTCCTACGGTGCCAAGCTGCCCATTCCCCTCCGTGTCCTCCATCCTTGGACAAGCAAACTCTGCCTCCACCTTTTCGTAAAGCCACGAAGAAGTTCCCTCTCGGCACCCTACCTTAGACGTATATAAACCCAGATCCACAGCACCAACTTCATCGAAGGAGGAGTTACCGCGCAGAAAGTCACCGGAGGATATTCCGCAAGAATATAAGTCGACGAACAAGGAGGGATTCGACTTTTTCGACACCCTCTATGGCTTGCCCCTTCTTTCACCGACGATTGGCCCTTGGAGTTCACTGAGCACAATAGTGGTGTATTACTTTTGTCTTGTATGCCAGATCTTGATGCTCTTAGCTTTCCATATCTACATTCATAATCGCCACCCGCTCCCACACGAGCGACGTTGAGCTTGTATCGGAGAGCTGGAAGCAGTTGTCATCTCGAGCAGTAAACCCGTAAGAACTTGGGTGCAGTTGAGTGATCTGTGTTCCTTTTGACTAACACCTCTTCCCTTCTAAGGATAATGTCCATACTTTCATCCCTGTGCGTGAATCTCGGGACGAGATCTTTTTAAGGGGGTAGGCTGTAACACACCCTGGTGTTTAAAGCGCGTATAAATAAAGAAGTCATTAAACAAACTAAGGCCTAGAAACCCTAAAACTAAAATCACTAGTGGGAATGAGAATTACACATGAGGAATTGTTAAGTTTTGTAACTCGTGCATTGGTTTTTTTGAAATTTGAACCCTAACAAAAACTTTTCTAGTACAATCTTAAACATCTTCCTCTTACAAGTTGCACGGCAAAACTCTAAACACATACCTCTCGAGACGACGCATAAAAACTCTCCTCAAAAAGAAGTCAGGATTGCTACAGGCAAATTAAGTAAATGCTTCTATGTCCCATAAAGGTCTGAAAGGACTAACTGGCTTCATAATGAAGTCAACACACTCCGCATAAATATGAATAATTCCAACTAAAGATATTAATGACCTTCTGAAGGCAAGGTTTTAATTTAAAATTAATAAACTAAAGAAGTAGTGCACAATTCACCAAAACGTCTATGGAAAGGTTGTAGTTCTTTTCACTGGATTTCGAAACACCAATCTCTTGGGCGGAAAAGTAATTTATAATTAATAAAACCAAACCACTTTCTCGAAATGAAAAGGTTGTGTACATTCGTAAAAATGTCATTTGGCAACCCCTGGCGCAGAACTGTATATCTCAAGAGCCTTATCCACCACACATAGGAAATCAAGTTTGAAAAAGACCAATTAACCATGACGATGAAAAACACACGGCCACACTACCCTTTTTAAGGAGCACACTTCGGCTATAAATAAAATAATATTTAGAGTGCTCCTAATGTTCTTAGTAAAATAATTGTTAAGGATTTAATGTTAGGGGTTAAACACTTGGACTAATAAAGCTTGTAGTTCTAATCATGGCCTACATGTGGCAATCTTGTGGTGTTAGTAATAAAATAAAGTTTTGTTCCCAACATGAGCTTTCAATAAAATTACAAAGGATGTTAAATTAATTAATATTTTAGTATATGTTAAGTTGTCGATGACATACTTAAAGTTTGAGCAATATAAATAAATAAGCTTTTAACCTCCATGTATGTGTTCATGTTTTAACTAAAAGTTAAATAAGATTTTACTACCAAAATAAAGGGGGTAGGACTTTAAATTGAAAACCTTCTTTGAGTATGGCATACCTATGATGTTTAGTGACACTATAGAAGGGTTTAATAAAGGCGGAAGCGGTGAAATAAAATAATTGATAAAAGGAATTGGGAAGGAATTTATGATTTTACCCCACCTGTTGAAAAAGAGAGAAAACTTGGACTAACCTACCAAATGAGGAAGTTATTTAAGACTTGAATTTTGGTCTTACAAAAGTGGATTAGTATGCAAATAAAACACCTCCTCTTTTCTACCTTGTTCGAATGTCTTGGAAGCAATTCGAATTATGGATATTGAATTTGGGTTAAAAATTGACTTGTAAAGAAAACCCAAATTCTCTAATATAACTATGATGGGTAAAAAATCTTATAACAGACTAGATCCCAAAATGTTTGAAATTTACATCTTTTCCCCCTATTTTTGGAGTTGAATTGCTAGGGCCAAATTCATACCAAAATTCAAAATTCAAGTCTTTTGAATTTAAAACTGCAGTTAAACCAAGAATGTTTTGCAACTTTCAAACCTCCATTGTAACACAAATTTCTAAGGTTTCCAAATGTATTTATTCATAATTTTTGGACCTCGGGAGCTATTTCTTTTTAGAGCAAAACTTTTAAATGGAAATTTATTTTCTCTCTCTTACAGCCCGGCCCCCACCTGTCAGCCCCTTCTTCTCTCACGCCATCTCCTTCCTGCACGTTGCCTCCATGCACTGGGCAGCGCTGGAGGAGGCGCACGAGTCCTGGCGCCAGCTCTCCCTTCCCCACGCGCAATCCCCTCTCTACCCCTTCCGGTCGTCGCCTATTTGAGCTCCCCACTGTCAAACCCTAGCCATTTTCATCTACAGAGATGCTGCCTCCTCCATTGCTGCCATTGGAGCTTGCTCGAGCGCGACCCCGTGCCCTGCTGCCCCACGGCCTCCACCGCGCCGCCCAAACCTTCTCCTCCACCTCTCAACGAATCCAGCCGCCCAGCAGCACCTCCCCGGCCTGCAGAGCTGCCGCCATGGCCATCAATGGCTGCTGCCGCCCCTGCTCGCCGTCGCCCCCTTCCCGGCCTCCAATCCCCCGGTCCAAGGTGGGGAATGGATAGCCCCTCGTCGCGGTGATGCTCCCCATGCCCTTCCCCCTCGCCAAGACCTCGCCGACGGTGGGGATTCGCCGTCAATGGCCGGCCAAGGGCCTCTCTTCATCTTCTTCCTTCTGCAGGGTTTCCCAATGTAAGATTCCAGGGGCTTAGCTGTGACGTTTTGAAAAGTTCCGGGGGCTGGATTGAAAAGTCGAACTGCAGATCTAGGGTTCCTGCAGTGAACTTGTAAATTCGATATAAATCGTAGAAAAATCATAAAAATACAAACCAAAATTCTTTGTACTCCTGGTGATGTATATTTCATTCCCTACACAGCATGTATATGCTTTTATTGCTTGGTTCAGGCTCTAAAAATCAAACTTTGAAAATGAACTTTTGTGCATAATTCCTAAACTACAGCAGCTATGAAAGTGATCTTTGGATATGTTGTGTATAGTGGCTTTGGACAGCTTGTGTCCAAAGGAGACCCAAAAATATGGTGTGTAGCTCCAGATATGAATTAAATTGTGTTTTCTGACTTTTTGCAGTAAAGAAATCACTAAAAATAAACTGTGTAGCGAAAAATCACCATTTTGCTCCTGAGGAACTTAAAACTTGTTAGAACACATGTTAAAAATGAAAAACTTAATTTTTGCTCTGTTTAGGATGGTAAATAAATAAATATGTGTTTTTGGATAGAAAAATATTGAGGACTACCCAAGGGTTGTTTTGAGCCATCACTTGGCCAGAGCCCTCCTCATGCTTATGCTTAGCTTTGGTAGGAAGATCTCCTGAAATGGATAAATTTTCAATTTATTATGAATTTAACTCACTTCCTGCAGCTAGCTGTTTATAGATTTTAATAAATTATGTGTAGCTCGAAATTAGCTAAATTTTGGAGTGAGCTTAGCTCTTATACTCCAATAGCTGTCATAAAGTTTATAGCTAAAATGTTAAGCAGAAATGGAGAAACAAATATAGAAAGAATCTAGGTGGAAATTGAAATATATAAAAGAATAAACCTTTTTGGTTAATTAATTGAAATAAAATGGTTAGAATCTAAAATTCAGAACAGCCACCCTAATTTGTGAAGAAATAAATAGAATTCTTTTATATATGTACACAATCATCATCGAAGTCAAATAAAACCTTATCTACACCTACACCTTGTTTTTGTGAGAACAATAGAAATGCCTAAGCTGGTCTAGGTGGTTATGGCCTTAAATGCCCGTGCTTTATTTGGAACATTGAAATCGCTGTAAATCTTATGCATATGCATCTCGTATAGATCCCGGAGCATGCGTACCCGTCGCGGATTTCGAAGAAGGACCACAAGAAGGATGGGAGAATGCTGCTGAAGCCAGTCAAACTAACTCTACCTTAACCCAAGCTTTGAGTCGAGCAAAAAGGCAAGCCCCGGAGCATGACCTAACTCTTACTAAATTGTGCACTTGAATTCTCTATGTTTGTGCATTTACGTTTCTAGGAGTTGATTGAATACCATAGCTGCAACATTTTCCTAGTACCTATGACTTGCTACACTAGTATGAAAGGATCGGTAGATCATTGCTATAGGTCCGTTACAAGTCGAGTGATTTCCTGTCACTCGCGAGACATAGGAATTGCTTGTCCTTACTTATGTTGGAATCATAAGGATTGACGGGCGGGATGATAGATGTAGATCTCCCGTCCGTGTATGATAATTGATTTAAGGTCGAAACGTGTGGTTGCGTGTGTCAAGTTTTGAACGTACCACATGCATGCCGGTATATGGGAGCCGGTAAGCCCGGTACCAGATTGAAGCAGCTAGGGCCGATAGCCATCTCTCCTTGGAAACTTTGTTTTCCCCTGCCGTACACTTGTGGATATATGCGTGATGCTGTGAGTGAAGCAGTAAACCTTTATCCTAAGGAAGTGGACCCGGTTCCGAATTGTGGATCGATGGGAAAGGTTGGGAAATGCTTGTACCTTTTATCGCAAGCAGAGTATCCGTGTGTGTTGGGTTTCCCCTGGCCAGGTAGCACAAATCCGGTTCGAACTGTCCGCTTCTCGCGGTTAATGAGACTGCTTGACACCTTGGCTACATTGAGTAAGAAGTGAAAGTTTGAGATTGATAAACTTGTTCGATGAATTAATTTGTATTGCACCACTTGTATGCTTAGAGAGGATGCTAATCTAGAATGGATAACTTTACTAGAATGTGAAGCTAAAACTTGAAAGCAAGGATCTACCTTTAGTTGCTTTTTGGCAAACAAACCCACCAGCCAAAAGCCTTTCATTGTCTAGATGTCGGTGATGTAGTTTTCACCCGACGGGTAAGCCTTGCTGAGTATTAGTATACTCAGCCTTGCTTGTGGCATATTTTTACAGGTATCATTCTGGATGTGGATGCTATGACTTGGCCTGCCCAGGTTCCACCTGGCTGGCACATCGAATGGGTCCCGTCCTCTGGCGAGGATCGGGAGGAGTAGCTTCGTGGCAGGCTTCATCACGGAGTTACTTGTTCCGTCGTTAGATTACTTTACTTCCGCTGCAATGAACTCTAATTTCAGTTATGTTGAACTTTAAATTCCGCTGCAAGACTTGTACTCTGTTTTTAAATTGATCTCGGTTTGTAATAACTACCTTATCTATGTGTGTAACTTAATTTGTGGGATGTTGTAATCTCTGGAACTCACCTTCGTGTGGGCCTGCTGCTGTTACGATCTAGTTAAGTACGTGGTTTCATCGGGTTTAATCCGACGGCGCTCCAGCTTATTCCGGATTAAGTGCCTGACTACGTGATTAGTGGTCCAAGGGTACTTAACTTGGAATAATTTCGGAGTGGTCCGCCACACTAACTTCGTAAGCCAAAAGTTTATTGGCATGTGTGTTGGCGAGAACGAATAGGCCGCTCATGCATTGCATCTCACCGAATTAATATCCAATATTAATAAGTGACCAAATCGAACCGCCGTCAAAGGAATTGAAATCACAACCCAAAAATCCTGCTGAGACCAGTCTGTTTGCACCATTAATTCGAAACAGAAAACTCTGTCAAATGAAAAAGTGTTCAACATGAAAGTTGTCATAAATATTATGAAGTTTATGCTGTAGAAATTTCATCGAAATTGGTTCAGTAGAACTGGAGTTATGTTTAAAATGGTAACCCCCTGTCTGCTGGAATTTTCTGGGAACAACAAGTTTGAAAGTGGATTTTACACCCTCTTAACAGCAGTTTCTGCTAGAGGCTTAAAAATGAAAGTTGCCACAAATTGTGTCTAGTTTATGCTGTCAAAATTTCCACAAATTTGGTTCAGCCAATTAAAAGTTACGCTCAAAATACCAACTTCCTGTCTGGTGGACTTTCAGCAGAGAGTTAACTAAAAGATTGGGGTTTTACGCCACCTAGATCATTGTTCTGTTTTTGTGTTGAACTAAAAAGTTATTTGAAATTATCTAAACTGTATTCTGGTTAAGTGGGGTAATGCTTGGGCTTATAGATTTTGAGATATGAAATTTTTCCTACTCTGTCCATAATCTGATTACTTTCTTTAAATATATGTCGGTTCTCACTTAGATTTGATGTCTATATTGCTGCCGCCTCACTTGTAGCTTGCTCTGCTGTGGCATCCCTAAATTTTAAACACTTAAGTAAGCTACAATTAAGTTAAGGAATGCAAGACTTTTGGACAAGTAAAACTCGAATAATGAACCAAATACCGACTTCCTGTCTTGCTGAAAATTCTGGGGACAGTAATTAAGAATTTAATTTTTTGCACCATCTTAACCTCAAAATTGAAGAAATGCTGAACAGAACATTGTATACAAATATGTTAGGAACAATCTGGTGAAGTTTGGGAAATTTTGGGGTGTTAAATTTTTTGCTATGAATATTTTACTCACTGTCCAAAATCTGCCTTGTTTCGTCTCCTTCATGCCGAATTCCATAATCTGACAAAGGAATAAGGAAACTAGAGTTATAGGCAGAATCATAGGGTTCGGTGTGCTGAAAATCCATCTAAACCGAAAAGCCTAGATTGAAAGTTTTGACCAACTTAACCGCTAGATCAGTGTCTGTGATGCAAAGCAATGTGTAGATTACCAAATTCCTACTACCTGACCAAAGATGAATAACTCTGGATGTTAGATCTGTTTACTACAAATTTTCTTCCACTCATTTCCAGCTCTCCTGTCTTCCACTCACTTTCTACCCCTTCGAAAATTGTAGTAAATCAATGGTATGTAAACAACTTCACTCCACTCTCTTGGCCCAGTGCCTTTTATCCCTCTTGTTTCCTTTTTGTGAAATAGGAAAATTGTTTGGTGTGCTTTGACATGGACCAATTGTGAAGGTTTGGATGTCAAGCATGAGTCGTGCCTCCGTTGTTGTCTGATTCTATACAGTCTAAACTCATACCTTGATTCAGGTGTCTTCACCAACTCTTTCATACCGATTTTGATTACTTAACTTTGTTTAACATTGATACCTTGTACCGAAGTAACTTGATTCCTTAATCCTTGGATCCTATGCTGTTGTTCTTGCTCAAGATAATATAAATAATTGAAATGAATATGCAAAATTGGGTCAATGTCACTTTTTCTATGCATAATCAGTTATAGATACAATATGCATTTTATTCCTTTATAAGCAATTCATGTGCATGGGCATTACATATCCATTAACATGTCATTTGCATCATGATAATCTTTTGGTACCTAACCACATGTGCATCTAACTCATGAATGCTTCTTCCTCCTGGTGTCAATTGGGTTGTCCCCTCTGAATTTATTGTGGTATTGTATTCCCTAACCTATGGTGCCGTGATGGAACCTAGGACCTCGTGTGTGTGCTGCAGCCACACGCTTGAGTCACTTGGAGCACATTGGTATCTCGGTATGTGGGAATATGACCCACAAAGACATTTATTGACAACCCAAATCGATACTTCCTTACTCTCACTAATTGATCCGCAATAATGACTTTTAATTATGTGGTGTGAGGTCTACTAACTTGCATCACGGCATGTACATCATACTCTCATAAGCATTTGCACCATACGCTCATGTGCATGTGCATCATATCATGTGCACCTCATCATGAACGTGCCATGTATACCATGGTAAAGTGCATAAGTTTGGCAATTTGGCAATTAAGATAAAATTTGAACACGAATTTCCCAGAATTTCCATACCACACCACCTTTTCTAGATGTATTCCCTCCTTGCCATAAGCAAATCTTTTATTGCCCCACTCTTCCTTTAGGCTCATCTTAGAATTTGGGCAGCAACCCCGTGTAACGTCATGTCATGATCGTAGTATGATGTGGGCTAGTTTTAAGAATCTTTTGGGCACTCTTGTCATCTCATAACCTCGTTGTTCATTAACCCTCCCCAGAGTTCATTCCTTGTTCCTGTTGATATAAAAGTAGGTAAATCGTTGTTATTTAAGACCTACGATTGGTTAAGCATCTTGCCCGTGACTATCTATAGTCTCAAAGATCACCTTTGCCTACTGTTTCTCCCCCCATCACCGCAGAGTCTCAAGGGCCAGTTTGACCCCCCCCCTCTGTGTCCGTGCGCCGTGTACTCTGCCCCGTTCACCAGTCCACTATCACCTTCGTCGTTTCCCTACCGCTGCTGGCCAACACTCCCCCAGTCGCCATCGTACCACCGTTCCGTCACCCAGGGAATCTCATTGCCGGCCCCTACCTCCTGCTGTCGACACACCACTATCGCTGCTCCGCTCCGGCCATCGATAAATGCAGCCTCTCCAATGGCTGCCATCACTCCAAGGTGCTCCACTTGAGTCACACCACTCCACCGCTCTCGCCTCTCTTCGGCGACCTCCACGGTACCCAAGCTGCCCATTCTCCACCGTGTCCTCCGTTCTTTGACAAGCAAGCTCTGCCTCCACCTTTTTTGTAAAGCCACGAGGAAGTGCCCCTCCCGGCAACCACCTTGTCGTTTAACCAAGGTCTACGGCACCAACCTCACCGAAGAAGGAGTTCGAGCAAAAGTCACCTGAGGATTCCACAAGAATTAAGTCGACGAGCAAGGAAGATTTCGACTTTTTGACACCATCCATGGCTTGCCCATTCTTTTCCCCGATTGGCCCTGAAGTTCACTGGACAATAGTGGTGTATTACTTTTGCCTTGTGTGCCAAATCTTGATGCTCTTAGCTTTCCATGTCTACATTCATCACCGCTCCCACATGAACGACGTTGATGTTGTATCGGAGATCCGGTATCAATTATCATCTCCAAGCTGTGAACCTGTAAGAACTTGGGTGCGTAGTATCTGCGTTTCTGTAACCAACACCTCTTTCTTCTAATAAAATGTCCACCTTTCCTCCCTATGCGAATCTCGGGACGAGATTCTTTTTAAGGAGGGTAGGCTGTAACACCCCTGGTGTTTAAAGCATATAAGTAAGAGTGATTAAACAAACTAAGGAACTATAAACCCTGAAACTAAATCACTTGTAGGAATGAGATTTATACATGAGGATTGTTAAGCTTGTACTCGTGCCTTGGTTCTTGAATTTTGAACCCAACAAAAACTTTTCTAGTATAAATCTAAACATCTTCTCTTACAAGTTGCACGACAAAACTCTAAATACATACTCTCGAGACGACGCATAAAAATTTCCTAAAAAGAAATCAGGATTGAACGGCAAATTAAGTAATGCTTCTATGCCCCTAAAGGTCTTAAAGGACTAATGACTCATGTGAAGTCAACACATGAAATAATTCCAACTAACGATATTAATGACCTTCAGAAGGCAAGGTTCTAAATTAAAAATTTTAAATAAGAGTTGTGCACATCACAAACGTCTGATCAATATGAAAGGTTTGGGAAAGTATTTTCTAATTATAAAACCAAACCACTTTCTCAAATGAAAGTTGTGTATCTAAAAATGTCATTTGCAACCTTGGTGAGTTATGTATAACTCAGATGCTTAATCTACCAAACATAGGAAATCAAGTTTGAAAGACCAACTTAAACGTGGGATGAAAAACACACGGTCACACACCCTTTTAAAGGAGCTCACCTTGGGCTATAAATAGAATAATATTTAGAGTGCTCCTGATGTTCTTTAGTAAGATAATTGTTAATGACTTAATGTTAGGGTTAAACACTTGGACTAATAAAGCTTGCAGATCTAATCATGGCCTACATGTGGCAATCTTGAGGTTTTAATAATAAAATGAGATTTTGTTCACAATATGAGCTTTCATAAAATACAAAGGATGTAAATTAATTAATATTTAATATATGTCAAGTTGTTAACGACATAATTAAAAGTTGAGCATATAAAATAAATAAGCTTTTAACCTCCATGTATGTGTCCATGTTTTAACTTTAAGTTAAAATAAGATTTTTACTCTCAAAATAAAAGGAGGTAGGACTTTAAATTGAAAACTCTCTTTGAGCATTATACCTCTGATGTTCAGTGACACTATTGAAGGGTCTAAGAAAGGAGGGAGAGGTTAAATAAAATAATTAATAAAAAGGAAGATAAGGCAAAACAATGGGGTTAGAATTCAGAAATTGACCAAAAATTCAGACTGAAATTCAAAAACAAAGGTCTGGTGACACCCAACAGAAATCTCAAGATTTTGGTACTGAACTTAAAATCTCCGACAATAAGAGTTGCTGTCATCACAGATACAACCCTTCATAACAAATCTCGCCACGGCGTTCGCTCCGCTTGTTGACCCTCGAACCAGCATGTCCGTCACGATCGAGCTTACCCAGTATTGTCCGTCACGATCGAGCTTACCCAGTATTGTCCGTCACGATCGAGCTTACCCAGTATGTCCGTGACGATCGAGCCTAGCAAGTATGTCCGTGACGATCGAGCCTAGCCAGTATTGTCCGTGACGATCGAGCCTAGCCAGTATTGTCCGTGACGATCGAGCCTAGCTAGTAGTCCGTCACGATTCGAGGCCGCACGATAGGACCCTCGAGGCCCCGCAGTCCGTCACGATTCGAGGCCGCACGTTAGCACGCTCGAGGCTCCGCAGCCCAGCTCGAGGGGGCACTTACCCTCGAGCAACGTTCCGTCACGCTCGAGGCTTCGCAGCCAAGCTCGAGGGGGCACTTACCCTCGAGCGACGTTCCGTCACGCTCGAGGCTTCGCAGCCAAGCTCGAGGGGGCACTCACCCTCGAGTGGCGTTTCCGACCGTTCGAGGCTCGGCAAGCTCGAGCTTGCGGTTCAAGCTCGAAGCGCCGTAGCGCCTGGTCGAAGTGCCCGGTCCAAGCTCGGAAGTTGTGTCCCACACCTCAAACTCCAACTTTTAATTTTACACGTTTCGAAGTTCAGCTCAAATTTTTGGAGAAAGTTCAAAAGGGGCAAAGGAGCTCCACGGGGCTGCCAGCTCGCCCCTGGCGCGCTCTGCTCCGGCCGGAGTCCGGCCGCCACGTGGCCGGCGTGTGGCGGAGACCGCGTCGGGTCGGCCGAGCCGTGGCGGCAGCTAGCTCTTGTCCTCACGCGTTTGTCCAAGCCTTCCGTACCGTCACGTCACGGGCGACGGCGCACTGCTGCCTCGCGCCGCGGAGCGCCATCATACGGTCGCGCGCCGCCGTGGCCGCACGCGCGCTCGCGCCGCGCCGAGCGCACTGCAGGCGGTAGAGTCCGTTCGCGTCGCGCCAAAGCCTCTGCTGAGGATCTCCACTTCATCACGCGATGATCTTTGACGCCCAACCGCGCGTGTGCGCTCTGTTCGAGATCGCCGCGCCATCAATGGCGACCGCGACAGCCACCCACGCGCTCGCACGCTCCCGAGGCCGCGCAGTGCCTCCCTTGCGTGCTCAATCACTCCACCAAGCACTCACACCCCTCCTCTCACTCGCTCACTTGGCCATTCCCACTTCCCCACGCTCGCTCGGTCTTCTTCTTCCTCGCGCCGCGCGAACCGAGCCGAGCTTCTCCGAGAAATTCGCCTCCCACACTCCACCATTCCCAAATTCGTCGCGCACGAAGCTAGACCTCTACCCTAGCTCCATTTCCCCCACTTTCCCCAAGCTATTGTCCCTTCTCCGGCGAGAATTCGTGATTTCCCCCAAATCGCGATTTTCGGCCGCCGGAGCACCCGCACGTCGAGCCCCTACTCCGAGCCGTCCCCGAGGTCAACCAAGCACGCCATTGGCTTCCTCGAGCTCCACTGGTGCTCTAGGACCCCTCGAACCTCGGCGAACGACCCCGAGCTCACCGGCGTAGAAGCCGCAGCGGCTGCGCCGCCACCACCTCGTCGCCGGCGCAACTCTGACCATCCCCGGCCTCCAAACCGTCCCCAAACGACTCGTGGTGAGCCCAGGATCCTTTTCCCCCACTTCCCCGTGCCTAGTTCGCCGCCGTTTGGCCGGCGCAACTCCGGCGAGAGCCGAGGGCTTTCCTTCATCGTCTTCGTTTGTCTAGGGGTCTCTGTGCAAAAGTCCAGGGACTCGTTCGCGAAGTTTTGAAAGTTCTAGGGTTCCCTGCGAAAATAGATTCTTAAAACTAGATTTGTTTTTCCCGAATCTTGTAAAATCCATTAAAAATCGTACAAAAATCAGAAAAATGCACAAAAATACTCCCTGGATTCGTCAGAGTCTAAACTACAATCTCTATTAGACATGTTTATACTTTGGATGAACTGTTTTTGAATTAAAATTCAAACTATGAAAATTGAAAGTTGTGCACCATTTCAAATCCAGAGCTCCGCTAGGGTTGAGCTTCGGATATGTTGTGTGTAGTGACTTTGGACAGCTTGTGTCCAAAGGGGACCTAAAAATATGAACTGTAGCTCTAGTTATAAATTAAAATGTGTTTTCTGTCTTTTTGCAGTGCAGAAATCTTTAAAAATAATCTGTGCAGTGAAAAATCACCATTTTGCTCCAGAGGACTAAAAACTTGTTAGCACACATGTTAAAAATGAAAAACTAATTTTTGCTCTGTTTAGGATAGCAAATAAATAAATATGTGTTTTTGGTTAGAAATTTATTGAGGACTACCCAAGGGTTATTTTGAGCCACCACTTGGCCAGAGCCCTCCTCATGCTATTGCCTAGCTTTGGTAGGAAAATCTCCTGAACTAGATGAATTTTTGATTTTATATGATTTAAATTCGATTCTGCTAGCAGCCGTTTGATATATTTTTAATAAATTATGTGTAGCTCAGAATTAGCTAAATTTTGGAGTGAGCTTAGCTCTTATACTCCAGTAGCTGTCATAAAGTTTATAGATAAAAATGATGAACAGAATTGGAGAAACAAAAATGAGAAGTAATCCAGGTGGAAATTGATTTATATAAAAAGATAAAACCTTTTGGTTAGTTAGTTAGAATAAAATAAGTGGAATCTGAAATTCCAGAACAGCCACCCTAAGTTATGCATCTCATGTAGAAGGCGCTATCCCGGACGGCGACTACCACCTCATCCCCGCAGACGAGGAAGAAGTCCCGGAGGAAGGTGCCGGTGCAGGATCGACCAACCCGGAGGCTAACCCCCAGTTCGAGCAAGAAGGCAAGCCCCGGAGCATAACCTAACCTTTACCAAATTATGCACTTTGAATTCTCTATGTTTGTGCATTTACGTTCAAGGAGTTGATTGAATACCTTAGCTGCACATTTCCTAGTACCTATGACTTGCAATACTAGCATGAAAGGATCGATAGGGCATTGCTTTAGGTCCGTTACAAGTCGAGTGATTTCCTGTCACTCGCGAGACATAGGAATCGCTTGTCTTTACTTATGTTGGAATCATAAGGATTGACGGGCGGGATGATAGATGTAGATCTCCCGTCCGTGTATGATAATTGATTTAAGGTCGAAATGTGTGGTTGAGTGTGTCAAGTTTTTGAACGTACCACATGCATGCCGGTATATGGGAGCCGGTAAGCCCGGTACCAGATTGAAGCAGCTAGGGCCGATAGCCATCTCTCCTTGGAAACTTTGTTTTCCCCTGCCGTACACTTGTGGATATATGCGTGAGACTGTGAGTGAAGCAGTAAACCTTTATCCTAAGGAAATGGACCCGGTTCCGAATTGTGGATCGATGGGAAAGGTTGGGAAATGCTTGTGCCTTTTATAGCAAGCAGAGTATCCGTGTGTGTTGGGTTTCCCCTGGCCAGGTAGCAAAAATTCGGTTCGAACTGTCCGCTTCTCGCGGTTAATGAGACTGCTTGACCGCCCTGCTACATTGAGTAACAAGTGGAACTTTGAGATTGATCAACTTGTTGTATGAATTAAATTGTATTGCACCACTTGTATGCTTAGAGAGGATGCTAATCTAGAATGGTTAAATTTACTAGAATATGATGCTAAAACTCGAAAGCAAGGACCTACTTTTAGTCGCTTTTTGGCAAACAAACCCACCAGCCAAAAGCCTCTCATGGTCTAGATGTCGGTGATGTAGTTTTCACCCGACGGGTAAGCCTTGCTGAGTATTAGTATACTCAGCCTTGCTTGTGGCAATGATTTACAGGTACACCTTTGGATGTCGATGCTTTGACTTGGCCTACCCAGGTTCCCCCTGGATGGCATATCGAAAGGGTTCCGTCCTCTGCCGAGGATCAGGAGGAGTAGCACCGTGGCAGACTTCAGCATGGTGTTATTTGTATCGTCGTTAGTTTATTTACTTCCGCTGCAATGAACTATTTTATTTTCGCTGCAAGACTTTGATACTCTGATTTCATTTCAAACTTGGTTTGTAATAACTTTGAGATACTATTTGTGTAAGTTAATTTGTGGAATGTTGTAATCTCTGGAACTCACCTTCGTGTGGGCGTGCTGTTGTTTCGATCGAGAAAAGAACGTGGTTAATCGGGTTTAATCCGACGGCGCTCCAGCTTATTCCGGATTAAGTGCCTGACTACTCGGTTAGTGGTCCCGGGGTACTTAACTTGGAATAATTTCGGAGTGGTCCGCCACAAGAGTCAGCATGATGACCCGCATATGGGCACAGACCATTAAAGGCCTGGGCGTACTGGAGCACCGTGCGGGTACCCTGGGTCAGTGCCAGAAACTCAGTAAACTTCCGCTCTACCAGGCCGGCAGGAATGTGGTGGGCTTTGAAAGCAGCTTCGAACTCTTCCCACTCAATCACGTGACCCTCCTGCTGCAGGGCCAAGTAATTCTCCCACCACAGGAGAGCTGTGCCGTGGAGCTGCTGCGCCGCGAAGACCACCTTGCGGTTGGGAGTGCAAGACGTGGTCAGAATAGAGAACTTGGATTCGATGGCTCGAATCCATGCATCAGCCTCCAAGGGCTCCTCGGCTCTGGAGAACACCGGCGGGTGTGTAGCCAAGAAGTCCTCATACCGAGCCACTTGAGGTTGAGGGGCCCGTTGACCTCCTTGCTGCTACATCTGCTGCTGCATCATTTGTTGCTGATGCTGCAGATTGCGGAGAATTTCTGTCTGAGTGGCATATAGTTGTTGCCACGTCGGAGGTTGCTGCGGTGGCGGAGGCGGTGGTGGCTGTTGCTGCCCTTCTGGGCCCTGCTGGTTAGCGTTGGAGCCGCTAGCATCGTGACCGCTACGAGTGATAGCCATCTGCAGTAGGTACTTGTATTAGCCATATTTCATAAGCTTGCATAATCAATGACAAGATAGAACGTGGCAATATAATGAAGTTTACTGCGTAAAGACGACATATCAGCAAGTAGTTCGGAAGAAAAATCATATCTCCCAGAAGGAAGCAAGTCAGATGCTCCAATTCGGTCTGTAGCTCGAAAATTTCATAATCTACACCTTTCATGTTTGGCTCAGACCCAAATTCGGGCTGGAACCAGGCCGAAAAATTCAATTTTTAGCTCTCTGTATTTGCTGTTTTACGGTAGGCCGAGCTGTAGTGTTTTGGTTGTCATTTTTATTTTTCTTAACCAATGGGGTTGAAATTTGGTGAGCATTTCATTTGACAAATTCCAAACAACTTTGTAGTTCACATCACAGCCCATAAGTGAGTGGAAAACACGTTAATAATTAAAACAAAGACAACTGCAGAATGTTGTCAGCACAACCATTACAACCTTCATCAAGTTTTGGGGCTCACATACCCACAGCAATTAAATTACATTGTTTCAAAAGATTAGAGGGAATCTCAACTCCATCTAGCCTATTACATCATGAAGCCAAAATTTAGGCTATGCGGAGGAGTAATCTCACTACTGCAGCTTCTAGAAATCATCTAGGTTGTTAGCGGTAGCCTCGCTGCCCATAGGAGACGGTGGAGCTGGAAGGGGTGGCATGTCATCCTCGGTGTCCATATCGGAATCAGGAGCCTCTCCTTCCCCATGCTCTCCACCCTGCTCAAGAAGGTGCTGAGCATCATGAGCGGCTAGCATGGCATTGGTATGCTCCAAAACACCCTGCACATTCTCAAGCTCATACCTTGTCTGGACTAGCTCGTTGTGGACATTGTTGTGCGCAATGTGGAGGTCGGCCAATTGCCTCTCCAAATCTGCGATCATGGCGTCTCTGGTGCTCACCTCTATGGACAAAGAGGTCCTCTCAATCCCAATGTCGCGGGCACGAACAGACATGTCAATAGCAAGGTTGAGCACCTCACTCTGTGACCGTCCCAAAAGTGCCTGCAGCCGGTGATAAGCCCGGATCCACCTCATCAAGAGTGCAGCTGCAGCGACGGGGTTCTCCGCCATCCTCAAAGGCGAGCTAAGATAGCGCCTCATCCAATGAGCATCGTCCGGCTGGGCCGGTGGAAACAGCCCAAGAAGCTGATGCTCGACCAGGTCCTGGTTCTGAGCGCAGAAGGAACTGATGCCATTCAGGACAGCCAACTCACAAGTGGTCTCCATGTGGTGCCCATGGACTTCCACACTCCATGTGGGAGAGCTAGGACACGGTGGGTGGCGATGCACCACCAAACGTACATGGGATCGAGTCACGCCTCTGTCACGGATGATGATTCTCTCATATTTTGGCGGGGTTAGATAATCAAGCGCCTGCAAAACGGAGCAAAGGATGCTAGGAAAACCCTCCCATCCTAGACAGTCCGAGAAGGAGACGTCGTTGGGGTAACTGGCAAGGTTAGCGTGAACGTCCATTCTGAACAAAAGGTCAAATATGAGAACCGGCTAGCGCCAAAGAAAATATAAACAGCTTCTGGACAGTGTAGTAACAATTATAAAACTCGACATCTACAAACCCAAAAATTTCCAATTTTGGCCAGAACATAGCTTAAGTAATTTCAAACAAGTTTTATGTTGAAGGTTTGAGCAGAAACCATAGTTAAGAAGGTTTAAAAATTCAATTTTTAACTTACTGTTCCCAGAAATTTCCAGCAGACAGGGGGTTACCGTTTTAAGGATAGCTCTCATTCTACTGAACCAAATTTGCTGAAATTTCTACAGCACACAAACTAGATAACATTTAGGACAACGTTAATGTTGAACACTTTTTCGTTTGACCAAGTTTTCAGGTTCAAATTAATGACGCAACAGACTAGTTTCGGCAGAGTTTCGGCACAATTTCCGGTTGTTTATTCAAATTTTGCTGGCGTTAGTTCGATGGTCGTGCATTAAGGTTCAATAAAATTTCAGTAAATTGCAATGCATGAGCGGCCTATTCGTTCTCACCAACCCACGTGCCAATAAACTTTTGGCCTACGAAGTTAGTGCCGGTGGCTAGGCAATATCCGTCTCTCCCTATATTAACTAGCTGAACTTTTCTAACCGTTTATCTTACGGAATCGTGGTTTGTGTACCTGCAGAAAATTCCATTCCAGAGCATGTATAATCAACCTTTCGTGCCAGCACTCACGAAAGCGTTTCCATCCATTACCACCTACTATAGAGGTGGCACCCATACGTTCAACATTGAACGGGCAATGTTTCATATGTCACCAAGGCAACATATTGACAATTTCATACGCTCATGAATTAGCGTATTGACTTTGTGCCGCCATCATATTTGCATATGATGTCGTGGTAGGCTACAGCAATCGCCGTACCTTGCGCCCACCATGCTATTCTAGTTTCATACGCCATCACAGCGTATTGACTATGTGCCGCCACTATATTTTCATATAGTGCCGTGGTACGTTACAGCAATCGCCGTACCTTGCGCCCACCATTGCGTAAAGTAAATGACAGAATGAAATGTGCTGGGAGTCAGTATAATATATAATTAGCCACCTAACATATCGTGATTCCTTAACCCACATAGGCTTCGCGCTCTATGTAACATCCTTAGCGGTTGTAGGGATAACCTTTCATCGCAAATGCGCGGCGGAAGTAAGAGTTGGTAAGTTTTATTCCAAAATGTTTATTTAAGGTCAATTGCTCTCTCTGGTACGCATGTTTCGGCTCTGATGCCAGCTGTGGCGGACCACTCCGAAATTATTCCAAGTTAAGTGCCCATGGACCACTAATCGAGCAGTCAGATACTTAATCCGGAATAAACTGGAGCGCTGTCGTATTATACCCGATTAACCACGTACTTTCACGATCGAAACAACAAGCGCGCCCACACGAAGGTGAGTTCCAGAAATTACAACATTCCACAAATTCATGATACATATTTAGTACCATAAAGTTATTACAAACTAAGTTTGAAATTTAAATCAGAGTACGAGAGTTCATTGCAGTGGAAATTTAACTAACAACGGTACATAGCAACACCACGATGAAGCCGACCATGGTGCTACTCCTCCCTATCCTCGGCAGAGGACGGAACCCACTCGACATGCCAGCCAGGAGGAACCTGGGTAGGCCAAGTGATGGCATCGACTGCCACATCCATCACAGTACCTGAAATAATAGCCACAAGCAAGGCTGAGTATACTAATACTCAGCAAGGCTTACCCGTCGGGTGAAACTACATCACCGACACCTAAACATGAGAGGCTTTTGGCTAGTGGGTTTGTTTGCCAAAAAGCTACTAAGAGTGGATCCTTACTTTTATGATTTTAGCATCAAATTCTAGTAGAATCAACCATTCTAAATTAGCATTCCTTCTGAGCATAGAAGTGGTGCAATACAATTTAATACATACAACAAGTTCATCATCCTCATAGTTCCACTTGTTACTCAATGCAGCACAGCGGTCAAGCAGTCTCATTAACCGCGAGAAGCGGACAGTTCGAACTGAATTTTTGCTACCTGCACAGGGGAAACCCAACACACACGGACAATGCTTGTTATAAAAGGCACAAGCACTTTCCAACCTTTCCCATCAATCCACAATTCGGCGCCGGGTCCATTCCCTTAGGATAAAGGTTTACCGCTTCACTCATGGCTTCACACATATATCCACATGTGTACAGCAAGGGAAACAAAATGTTTCGAAGGAGAGATTTCTATCGGTCCTAGCTGCTTCAATCAGGTACCGGGCTTACTGATTCCCATAGGTCGGCATGCGTGTGGTACGTTCAAAAACTTGACACACAGAACCACACGTTTCGACCTTAATCCAATTCTCATACACGGACGGGAGATCTACACATACCATCCCGCCCGTCCATCCTTATGATTCCAACATAAGTAAAGACAAGCAACTCCTATGTCTCGCGAGTGATAGGAAATCACTCGGCTTGTAACGGACCTAAAGGCATTGCTCTATCGACCCTATCATACTAGTGTTCCAAGTCATAGGTACTAGCATCATGCGACTAAGGTATTCAAACAACACCTAGAACATAAATGCACAAGCATAATAAAATACATAGTGGCACGAATTAAAAGTTAGGTCATGCTTCGGGGCTTGCCTTCTTGAGCTAAAACGTTGTCAGGCTCCTGGTCGTTCACGGCGATGTCGGCACCTCCCTCGGGAACTTCGTCTTCGTTGCCGGGAACAAGGTTGTAGGTTCTGTCAGCGAGAGCGCCTTCTACATGAGATGCACAACTTTAATGCGGCTACCAATGTGGCCTAGGAACAAGCCTTGAAGGCCATATTCACCTAGACATTCTAGTGATCCTCTTTCTACTTCACAAAATTAGAGGAGGGGTGTGGAAATTTTACGGATCTATGATGGTGATTGTGTACACATATAAATAATCCCATTTATTATTTTTGAAGCTAGGGTGTTCTGAAAATTTAGACTTCTCACGCTCCATTTTTAATTAATTATCAAAATTGACCTATTTCTTTTTAACAACCCATTTCTACTCTAGTTCCTTCTCATTTTTGTTTCTCTGTTTCTGTTCACCCTTTTTATCCACAAACTTTATGACACCTACTGGAGTATAAGAGTTAGGCTCACTCCAAAATTTAGCTAAAACTGAGCTATACAGAATTTATTAAAAATAGTATAAACTGCTGCTTAAAGAAACAAGATAAATTCATATAAAATTGAAAATACCTTCAAATCAGATAATTTTTATACCGGAGCTACTCACAAGTGAAAGAGAGGCTCTGACCAAGTGGTGGCTAAAAATAACCCTTGGACAGCCCTCAATAATTTGCTATCCGAAACCTAACATCTATTTATCTGGGAGCCCAAACAGGGTCAATAACGGTGATTTTTGGCTGCATGGATTATTTTTAATAATTACAGGACTAAACTAAGACAGGAATCACAAATTAATTTATAACTGAAGCTACAGTCCATGTTTTTAGGTCTCCTTTGGACACAAAGTGTCTAATGTCACTACAAACAACATATCTAAAGTTCAGCTCTAGAAGAGCTCAGGATTTGAAATGGTGCACAAGTTTCTAAAAATTGAGTTTGAATTTTAATTCAAAAACGGTTCACCAAAAGTATATACATGCTAACATGAGATTGGAGTTTACAACCTCACGAGTTCAGAGAGTATTTTTGTGCATTTTTCCGATTTTTGTATCATTTTTAGTGGATTTTACAAGATTTCGGAAAAATAAGTTAAACGTTAAGAATCTTTTTACGCCGCGCCCCTTGAAACTTTTGAAACTTCGCGAACAGGTCCCTGACTTCTTTCACTGGGAACCCTGTGAAAAGGAAGACGATGAAGTTACGTCCTCGGCTCGTCGACGGCGTTGCGCTGGCCAAACGGCAGTGGGAGGAGGTCAGAGAGGTGGGGGAAAAGAACGAGCAGCTCACCACGAGTAGAATGGTGGCGGTTGGGAGGCCGGAGGAGGCTCGGAGCTTGATACGCGGCAGAAGGTTTGGCGCGTCACGAGCGAGAATCTCGGCCGCGGGACGGCGCTGCGCGGCTGCGCGCGGCCGCGGCCATGATGGCGCTCCGCGCAGCGCGAGGCTGCCAGCGCGCGAAGTGATGGCACAGCAAGCCCGACGCCCGCGCGAGGACAAGAGCTACACGTCGCCATGGCTCAGCCGGCCTGGCGTGGTCTCCACCGCACGCCCGCCACGTGGCGGCCGGACTCCGGCCGGAGCACAGCGCGCCAGGGGTGAGCTGGCAGCACCCGTGGAGCTCCTTTGCCTTTTTCAAATTTTCTCTAAAAATTTGAACTGAACATTGAAATGTGCAAAAATAAAAGTTGGAGTTTGAGATGTGGAACACAACTTTCTTTTTGGTGTGAACCTGAAATTTCAAATTTTTCAAGCTCAAACAAGTCATTTTCAAACAGGCGTTCAGCACTGTTTTTCGAGTTTTTGAGGGGCTAAACTGCAAATTTTGAAAAAGTTCCCAACAGTAACTAGGCCTTATTTGTGATGACAAACAACTTTTATTTTTGGAGATTTTTAAGTTTATTACAAATTTCTTGAGATTTCAGTTGGGTGTCAAAAAGGCCTTTGTTTTAAATTTAATTTGAATTTTGGGTCAAATTTTGTGTTCTAACACCATTGTTCCCCTTTTAACCTGTTTTAAACGTGTTTTCAATGTATTAACATCAGGGATGTCACACTTACCATAGCGTAGGTGCGTCATTACGGAATTTAATCAACAATAATTAACTAACAAAATGTAATGAGCTGGAAGTCTGTACAATATATATGTTTAGCCACCTATCATAGCGTGATCCCGTAAACCACATAGGATTCACGCTCTCTACTTAATCCTTAGTATTCCTATGGATAGCATTCCATCTCAAGTGCGCGGCAGAAGCAAATGTTGGCAAGTTTTGTTCAAAAATGTTTGTTTAGGGTCCATTGCTCTCTGTGGAGTGCATGTTTCGGCTCGGATGCCAGCTGTGGCGGACCACTCCGAAATTATTCTAAGTTAAGTACCCCACTGACCACTAACAAGTAGTCAGGCATTTAATCCGGAATACGGTGGAGCGCCGTCGGATTATACCCCATTAACCACGTTTTTCTTTTGATCGAAACAACACACACGCCCACACAAAGGTGAGTCCCAGAGATTACAACATTCCACAAGTTCAGATTAACAAAAATAGTCTCAACAAATTAATACAAACCAAGTCTGAAATTGAAATAAAGTTTGGAAGTTCAGCAGCGGAATTTAACTAACGCTGATACATAGCAACACCACGATGAAGCCGTCCATGGTGCTACTCCTCACGATCCTCGGATGAGGACGGAACCCACTCGATGTGCGAGCCAGGTGGAACCTGGGTAGGCCAAGTAGCACTAGCAATGTCCTCTCCAACATGCATACCTAAAATAAAAGCCACGAGCAAGGCTGAGTATACTAATACTCAGCAAGGCTTACCCGACGGATGAAAAACTACATCACCGACTCCTAGACATGAGAGGCTTTTGGCTGATGGGTTTGTTTTGCATCATTGGTCCATGTCATTGCACACCAAACAATTTTCCTATTTCGCAAAAACGAAACAAGAGGGATAAAAGGCACTGGGCCAAGAGAGTGGAGTGGAGTTGTTTACATGCCATTGATTTAATACAATTGTCGAAGGGGTAGAATGTGAGTGAAAGACATTAGAGCTGGAAAAGAATGGAAGAAATTTAGGACATAAAAGTGGGTTGTAGAAGAACTTCATAGCTCTTAGCTCCAACCTTCAAAATCACTCATCTTTGGTTAGGATACAGAAAATTTAGTAAGATAACTCTATTCTGTTTATATCAAGGAATGATCCAAAGATTTAGGTAGGTTGACAAATTCTTTTTTAGGCATCTCACTTTTTTGAGATTTTTAGCAGACTTAGCCACATGATTTTGCCTACATTCCAATCAATTTCTAGTAGTCATCATTTAGCCTAGAGAGGTCATATTTAAGGGGTAAAGATCTTGTCAACACCCCTACTTGTAGGCTATGGATACCAATAGTTTTGGTTGCTAATTTAGGTTTCATAATTCTAATTTGAGCAATCCAAAATCTCTCAAAATTCACCAGTATGTTCATGATAAGTTTCTTTAGATGGGTGGTATTATGTGGAAGAGTTAAATGTGACTTTAAGATATGCAAGACGTTTTAGAAAGACTGAGACCGAGCGAAACAATAAAAATCTAATTTTGCTTACCAAGAGCATGAAAGTTTGTTAGTTTTGTTAGCACACTTCAATATAATCAAGTTTGTATTCAATAAATTTCACATTATACTAGCATTAACAGGGCTCAAAGTGTAGCATGAAGTGATAGATAAATTTAGAGCAACTTTCATTCAGAGCAATTCAAATGTTCTAAAGTGATTTATGAAGTTTGAACTGAATTCCAAAAACTACAAATACGAAAGTTGTACTTTGAAAGGTGGGACACGTGTTTCTTTTTGGGACGAACTTGAAATCTTGAATTTTTCAGGCTTAACAAGCTATGTTTGAAAAGGTGTCCTGTTCGGTTTTTGGGGTTTTTGAGGGGCTTAACTGCAAAATCTGAAAAAGTTCGAAAAAGAAACATGGCCTGATTTGGGATGACAAACAACTTTGTTTTTTGGAGATCCTCAAGTTCAGTAGTAAAAAGTGGATATTTGCGCTGGGTTTCAATTCACTGCGTTGAAGTTGGAATTTGAATCTGAATTTCCCATTTAGAGTGAGTTTCCATTATTTTTCTTTTAATTGCACCCTAATAGCTTTTATTAGTGAATTCCTAGTGCTTTAAACATCAGGGATGTTACACAGGGTTGTGTGGAACCTTAGTTATATCAATTCATAGGAATTCGAGTTCTTTTACTAGTTGATAAGCTCGACTAGCGTTGGTTTGCATAATAGGACCGATAGAAGTCGAGTGGTTTCCTGCCATTCGCGAGAGATAGGTTGTTGCTCAATCATGGGCAGAAAGAGTAAGTGATGGAGGATAGGGCTCGGTTGTACAAGGCACATTGGTGGATTTTACCCAGTCTGCAATAGTGAAAAATCCGCTAAGGACTATGTTGTCCGGTGCACCTTCTGGACAAGTGTTTGAACGTACCAACGACATGATGGTTGTATGGACCCATTAAGCATAGGACCATATAAAGACACTTGTAACAAGATTTATGAAAGTGTGCCTACATGGCTATAGATACGAAAGAAAGCATGTCTGACTCTAAATATAGGGTAGCTACAAGATGGGTTTTCTAGTAATGGGAACTCCGTGCGATGTGCGTTGACAACGGGGCTTGCATCTTCGACAACAATGCCTTCATGATGCGCGCATGCAAGGAGACCCTCACAGTCAGGGAAGATATGTTGCTCCTATTCGATAGCAATGGGGAAAGCAAGCAAAACACATCAAAACTCGCCCCTCCCCCCTGGTCGATTTTCCCTTCCTCATGCTTCCTACAATTCTGTCACACCCGGTTTTCGTAGAAACCCGAATGCTTCCATATGTGTGCCCAGGATGTCCACAGAACACATATAGATTACAAATATGGATAACAGGGAACACAATGCTCGAATAAAGTAGTTTACATCAGAGTTTAACACCAGATATAGTATTACACAAATAACACAAATTATTATTAATCATTTCTCAACTAAGTAGAGAGTGCACAAGGACACCGACTGGTTGAATATAGCTAGAAGTATGACAGATCCTCCAGAAACTCAGCAAGCGGCTGATCATTCACTGTTCCATTTGTTACCCATCTGGGATTTTGTTGAATAGATGCAAGTGTAAGTAAACCATCTTAGTTAACAAGTATAACATGGGTTATGCAAGAACAAAAGGCTTGGCACGGTTAAACTGCATTAGCACTTTTAGTTGTTTCATTTTATTATCGTCAAATTACTACAAGTGAGTAGAAACCAATTATGAACCTATCAATAATAATTTATAAGTAATTATAGAATATACCATCATCATCCTCTAACATTATCTTCTAATAAAAAAGGATCCAGGACGCTCGTGACCGTGGGCTTACGGTTGTCATGATAGATTTTACACTCTGCAGAGTTTTCGCACTTTCCCCATAGGTCGCGTAAAGCCCAAAAGAACTTACGCTATGAGGCTTTTTACACAACACCCTACCAAGCACAGTTGCCGTTTTGGTTCAACATAGGTAGCATAACCCAAGGCATCGAGATTGACGTACGCTCAGGGCGCAATGTGAGGGGGTCAATGGTGTTCGGAGCGAGCGCAATCATCACAACGTGCGAAGCTTCCATACATCGGGAGCTTACCACATGGGACTGTGCCTAACGAGACATAGCCAACGGATCACACTACCACAAAAAACATTTTAGAGGACACTTCAAAAAAGCCCACAGAGGCGGACAGAAAAAATGTCCACCTTCGTTAATGCGGGGATTAACAGAGACAGACATTTTTTATTTTTGGAGGCGGTTGTTTCTGTCCGCCTCCGAAAATCGATTTTTTGAGGCGGGAACTTTAAAACAACCGTCTCCGAAAATCATCCATTTTCAGAGGCGGACACTATAAAACGTCCGCCTCCGTAAATCGATTTTCCAAGGCAGACACATTATAAAGCCTGACTCCTAAATCATAAGCCCAAACGAGGCCCAATAAGTAGCTACTATAAATACAAAAACCTAGGGTTACAACCCATCTCTTTCTCTCCCTCTTTTCCCCTCCCTCCCACCCATGGGCTGCTGGCGGTGGCCACCGCGCAGCGCACTCCTTCCGTCTCCCTCCCACGCCCCCACAGGGCGCGCCCCCAACCCTTCTCCCTCCCTCTCATGCCCCCCCTTCTCTCTTGCTGTCTCGCACCACCCAAGCGGAGGAAGGCGAGGTGAGGGGTGTGGCGGTTCCACTCCGAAATTATTCCAAGTTAAGTACCCCGGGACCACTAACCGAGTAGTCAGGCACTTAATCCGGAATAAGCTGGAGCGCCGTCGGATTAAACCCGATTAACCACGTTCTTTTCTCGATCGAAACAACAGCACGCCCACACGAAGGTGAGTTCCAGAGATTACAACATTCCACAAATTTAACTTACATAAAAAGGTACCACAGGGTTATTACAAACTGAGTTTGAATTTAAATCAGAGTATCAAATTCTTGCAGCGGAAATAAAAGTTCATTGCAGCGGAAGTAAATAAACTGACGACGATACAAATAACACCATGCTGAACCCTGCCACGGTGCTACTCCTCCCGTTCCTCGGCAGAGGACGGAACCCATTCGATGTGCCAGCCAGGCGGAACCTGGGTAGGCCAAGACAAAGCATCGACATCCAAAGGTGTACCTGTAAATCATTGCCACAAGCAAGGCTGAGTATACTAATACTCAGCAAGGCTTACCCGTCGGGTGAAAACTACATCACCGACATCTAGACAATGAGAGGCTTTTGGCTGGTGGGTTTGTTTGCCAAAAAGCAACTAAAGGTAGATCCTTGCTTTCAAGGTTTAGCATCATATTCTAGTACATTTAACCATTCTAGATTAGCATCCTCTCTAAGCATACAAGTGGTGCAATACAAATTAATTCATAGAACAAGATTATCAATCTCAAAGTTTCACTTGTTACTCAATGTAGCAAGGCGGTCAAGCAGTCTCATTAACCGCGAGAAGCGGACAGTTCGAACCGAATTTCTGCTACCTGGCCAGGGGAAACCCAACACACACGGATACTCTGCTTGCTATAAAAGGCACAAGCATTTCCCAACCTTTCCCATCGATCCACAATTCGGAACCGGGTCCATTTCCTTAGGATAAAGGTTTACTGCTTCACTCACAGTCTCACGCATATATCCACATGTGTACGGCAGGGGAAAACAAAGTTTCCAAGGAGAGATGGCTATCGGCCCTAGCTGCTTCAATCTGGTACCAGGCTTACCGATCCCCATACATCGGCATGCATGTGGTACGTTCAAAAACTTGACACACTCAACCACACATTCGTCCTTAATCAATTATCATACACGGACGGGAGATCTACATCTATCATCCCGCCCGTCAATCCTTATGATTCCAACATAAGTAAAGACAAGCAACTCCTATGTCTCGCGAGTGACAGGAAATCACTCGACTTGTAACGGTCCTTAAGCAATGCCCTATCGATCCTTTCATACTAGTGTTGCAATCCATAGGTACTAGGCAATGTGCAGCTAAGGTATTCAATCAACTCCTTGAAACGTAAATGCACAAACATAGAGAATTCAAAGTGCATAATTTGGTAAAGTTAGGTTATGCTCCGGGGCTTGCCTTCTTGGGCTAGCTGACTGCTACGCTCCGGGCTGTCTGCGTCGACGCCTTCGAGGTTCTCCTCTTCGTCGACGGGGACGAGGTCGTAGAAGCCGTCAACGAGTGCGCCTTCTACATGAGATGCACAAGTTAAGCGTTCTGCCAAAATATGATTCGAGGTTACTGCACTAGGTGATTTTTATCTTAACATTTTAACAAAGTTTGTCTTTTCTCTTCTAAGCTCCTGCTTTCGAGAAAAGAACTTGGTTGGTCACGAGGACCGAGTTCTTCTCAACAGAAAGAACTCTGCTGGTTCCCGCGGTCTGGGTTCTTATCGGAAAAGAACCCTGAAGCTCGAAACTGAGTTCTCATCGAGAAAGAACCCTGTTCGAATAGGAAAAGAACTCTACTGGCTCTCGTTGGCTGGGTTCTCATCGAGAAAGAACCCTGGCTCGAAACTGGGCTCTCAACGAGGAAGAACCCTGCCCACTACTGGCTATCACTGCGCCGGGCGAACGGCAGTGAAGGAGGTCGGAGAGGTGGGGAAAAGAAAACCAGTGGCTTACCACGAGTCGAACGATGACGGTTGGGAGGCCGGAAGAGGCTCGTAAAACGCCGGCGACGTGCGGTGGCAGTGCGGTCGCCACGGGCTCGATGTCGGCGAGGTTGGAGGCTGTCGCCGGTAATGAAGGGGTCCGTTAGCACCCGTAGGACTCGGGGAAGCTATTGGCGTGTTCGGTTGACCTCAGGGAGAGCTCGAAGTAGGGGCTCGACGTGCGCGTGCTCCGGCGGCCGGAAATGCGGACTTGGGGAAAATCCGATTTCTCGCCGGAGAGCGACAATAGCTCGGGGGAAGTGGGGGGAAATGGAGCTAGGGTAGAGGTCTAGCTTCGTGCGCGACGAATTTGGGAATGGTGGAAAGTGGAGGGCAAAATTCTCGGCGAAGCTCGGCTCGGTCCGTGCGGCGTGAGGAAGAAGACGACGGAGCGAGCGCGAGGAAGTGGAAATGGCCAAGTGAGCGAGTGAGAGGAGGGGTGTGAGTGCTTGGTGGAGTGATTGAGCACGCAAGAGTGGCACAGTGTTGCCTCGGGAGCGTGCGAGCGCGTGGGTAGCTGTCGCGGTCGCCATTGATGGCGCGGCGAGCTCGAACAGAGCGCACACGCGCGGTCGGGCGTCAAAGATCATCGCGTGATGAAGTGGAGATCCTCCGCAGAGGCTTTGGCGCGACGCGAACGGACTCTACCGCCTGCAGTGCGCTCGGCGCGGCGCGAGCGCGCGTGCGGCCACGGCGGCGCGCGACCGTATGATGGCGCTCCGCGGCGCGAGGCAGCAGTGCGCCGTCGCCCGCGACGTGACGGTACGGAAGGCTTGGACAAACGCGTGAGGACAAGAGCTAGCTGCCGCCACGGCTCGGCCGACCCGACGCGGTCTCCGCCACACGCCGGCCACGTGGCGGCCGGACTCCGGCCGGAGCAGAGCGCGCCAGGGGCGAGCTGGCAGCCCCGTGGAGTTCCTTTGCCCCTTTTGAACTTTCTCCAAAAATTTGAGCTGAACTTCGAAACGTGTAAAATTAAAAGTTGGAGTTTGAGGTGTGGGACACAACTTTCGAGCTTGGACCAGGCACTTCGACCAGTCGCTACGGCGCTTCGAGCTTGAACCGCAAGCTCGAGCTTGCCGAGCCTCGAACGGTCGGAAACGCCGCTCGAGGGTGAGTGCCCCCTCGAGCTTGGCTACGAAGCCTCGAGCGTGACGGAACGTCGCTCGAGGGTAAGTGCCCCCTCGAGCTTGGCTGCGAAGCCTCGAGCGTGACGGAACGTCGCTCGAGGGTAAGTGCCCCCTCGAGCTTGGCTACGAAGCCTCGAGCGTGACGGAACGTCGCTCGAGGGTAAGTGCCCCCTCGAGCTTGGCTGCGGAGCCTCGAGCGTGACGGAACGTCGCTCGAGGGTAAGTGCCCCCTCGAGCTTGGCTGCGGAGCCTCGAGCGTGCTAACGTGCGGCCTCGAATCGTGACGGACTGCGGGGCCTCGAGGGTCCTATCGTGCGGCCTCGATTCGTGACTGAAACTACTAGCTAGGCTCGATCGTCACGGACTGTGACATCTCTGATGTCAAAAGAATTAAAAAGTGCAATTAAAATCAATGCAACAGGGAATTGGGTTGAAATTCAAAAATTCGTCAAAAATTCAATTATAATTCAAAAACAAGGGTTGTTTGGCACCCAACTGAAATCTAAAAATGTCGGACCAAAAAGAGTAGTTGTCATCACCAACAGCCCTTCGCGACAACCTCGCCACGGCGTTCGTTCCGCTCGATGACACTCGAGCGGAGATGTCCGTCACGATCGAGCTTAGCCCGGATGTCCGTCACGATCGAGCTTAGCCCGGATGTCCGTCACGATCGAGCTTAGCCCGGATGTCCGTCACGATCGAGCTTAGCCGTATATCCGTCCCGATCGAGCTATGTCCGTGACGATCGAGCCTAGCCAGTAGTTTCCGTCACGCTCGAGGCTCCACAGCCAAGCTCGAGGGGGCACTTACCCTCGAGCGACGTTCCGTCACGCTCGAGGCTCCACAGCCAAGCTCGAGGGGGCACTTACCCTCGAGCGACGTTCCGTCACCCTCGAGGCTCCGCAGCCAAGCTCGAGGACTTACCCTCGAGCGACGTTTCGGCACGCTCGAGGCTTCGCAGCCAAGCTCGAGGGGGGCACTCACCCTCGAGTGGCGTTTCCGACCATTCGAGGCTCGGCAAGCTCGAGCTCGCGGTTCAAGCTCGAAGCACCGTAGCGCCTGGTCGAAGTGCCTGGTCCAAGCTCGAAAGTTGTGTCCCACACCTCAGACCCCAACTTTTAATTTTACCCGTTTCGAAGTTCAGTTCGAATTTTTGGAGAAAATTCGAATTTGAAATCGGAGCTCCACGGGCATGCTACAGTGCCCCTGGCGCGCGCTGCGCTGGCCGGAGCTCGGCCGCCACGTGGCCGGCGAGCGGCGCAGGCGGCGCTGAGCTGGCCAAGCCGCGGCGGACGCTGGCGCTTGTCGCCTAGCTCTTGTCCGGCCACTCCCGAGCCATCACTTCGCCGCTGTCGCCTCGCCTCGCCTCGCGCCGCGGAGCGCCATCATACGGTCGCGCGCCGCCGTGGCCGCACGCGCGCTCGCGCCGCGCCGAGCGCACTGCAGGCGGTAGAGTCCATTCGCGTCGCGCCAAAGCCTCTGCTGAGGATCTCCACTTCATCACGCGATGATCTTTGACGCCCAACCGCGCGTGTGCGCTCTGTTCGAGCTCGCGCGCCATCAATGGCGACCGCGACAGCCACCCACGCGCTCGCACGCTCCCGAGGCCGCACAGTGCCTGCCTTGCGTGCTCAATCACTCCACCGCGCACTCACACCCCTCCTCTCACTCGCTCACTTGGCCATTTCCACTTCCCCGCGCTCGCTCGGTCTTCTTCCTCCTCGCGACGCGCAAGCCGAACCCAAGCTCTTCGCGAAATTCCTCGTCCACGCTCCACCATTCCCAAATCCATCCCGCACGGAGCTAGTCCACTCCACCAGCTCCAAAACCCCCAACTTTCCCCAAGACATTGACCCTTCTCCGGCGAGAATTCGTGAATTCCCCCAAATCGCGATTTTCGGCCACCGGAGCACCCGCACGTCGAGCCCCTACTCCGAGCCGTCCCCGAGGTCAACCGAGCACGCCATTGGCATCCTCGAGCTCCACTGGTGCTCTAGGACCCCTCGAACCCCGGCGAACGACCCCGAGCTCACCGGCGTAGAAGCCGCGGCGGCCGCGCCGCCACCACCTCGTCGCCGGCGAAACTCCGACCATCCCCGGCCTCCAAACCGTCCCCAAACGACTCGTGGTGAGCCCAGGATCCTTTTCCCCCACTTCCCCGTGCCTAGTTCGCCGCCGTTTGGCCGGCGCAACTCCGGCGAGAGCCGAGGGCTTTCCTTCATCGTCTTCGTTTGTCCGGGGGCCTCTGTGCAAAAGTGCAGGACTGGTTCGTGAAGTTTTGAAAGATCTAGGGTTCTCTGCGTAAAAAGATTCTTAAGTCTAGATTTGATTTTCCCGAAACTTGTAAAATCGATTAAAAATCGTACAAAAATCGGAAAAATGCACAAAAATACTCCCTGGATTCGTGAGAGTCTAAATTACAATCTCTATTAGACATGTTTGTACTTTCGACGAACTGTTTTTGAATTAAAATTCAAACAAGGAAAATCTAAAGTTATGCACCATTTCCAATCCAGAGCTGCGCTAGGGTTGAGCTTTGGATATGTTGTGTGTAGTGACTTGGACAGCTTGTGTCCAAAGGGGTCCTAAAAATATGAACTGTAGCTCCAGTTATAAATTAAAAATGTGTTTTCTGTCTTTTTGCAGTGCAGAAATCTTTAAAAATAATCTGTGCAGTGAAAAAATCACCATTTTGCTCCAGAGGACTAAAAACTTGTTAGCACACCTGTGAAAAATGAAAAACTTAATTTTTGCTCTGTTTAGGCTAGCAAATAAATAAATATGTGTTTTTGGATAGGAATTTATTGAGGACTACCCAAGGGTTATTTTGAGCCACCACTTGGCCAGAGCCCTCCTTGTACTTATGACTAGCTTTGGTAGGAAGATTTCCTGAATTGGATGTATTTCCAATTTTATATGAATTTATTTCATTTCTGCAGGCAGCAGATTGAATTAATTTTAATAAATTATGTGTAGCTCAGATTTAGCTAAATTTTGGAGTGAGCTTAGCTCTTATACTCCAGTAGCTGTCATAAAGTTTATAGATAAAAATGATGAGCAGAAAAGGAGAAACAAAAATGCGAAGTAATCTAGATGGAAATCGATTTATATAAAAGAATAAACCTTTTTGTAGTTAGTTAGAATAAAATAAATGGAATCTGAAATTCCAGAACAGCCACCCTAAGTTATGCATCTCATGTAGAAGGCGCCATCCCGGACGGCAACTACCACCTCATCCCCGCAGACGAGGAAGAAGTCCCAGAGGAAGGTGCCGGTGCAGGATCGACCAACCCGGAGGCTAACCCCCAGTCCGAGCAAGAAGGCAAGCCCCGGAGCATAACCTAACTTTACCATATTATGCACTTTGAATTCTCTATGTTTGTGCATTTACGTTCAAGGAGTTGATTGAATACCTTAGCTGCACATTTCCTAGTACCTATGACTTGCAATACTAGTATGAAAGGGATCGATAGTGCATGGCTATAGGTCCGTTACAAGTCGAGTGATTTCCTGTCACTCGCGAGACATAGGAATTGCTTGTCTTTACTTATGTTGGAATCATAAGGATTGACGGGCGGGATGATAGATGTAGATCTCCCGTCCGTGTATGATAATTGATTAAGGTCGAAATGTGTGGTTGAGTGTGTCAAGTTTTTGAACGTACCACATGCATGCCGATGTATGGGGATCGGTAAGCCCGGTACCAGATTGAAGCAGCTAGGGCCGATAGCCATCTCTCCTTGGAAACTTTGTTTTCCCCTGCCGTACACTTGTGGATATATGCGTGAGACTGTGAGTGAAGCAGTAAACCTTTATCCTAAGGAAATGGACCCGGTTCCGAATTGTGGATCGATGGGAAAGGTTGGGAAATGCTTGTACCTTTTATAGCAAGCAGAGTATCCGTGTGTGTTGGGTTTCCCCTGGCCAGGTAGCAGAAATTCGGTTCGAACTGTCCGCTTCTCGTGGTTAATGAGACTGCTTGACCGCCCTGCTACATTGAGTAACAAGTGGAACTATGAGAATGATGAACTTGTATGAAATAAATTGTACTGCACCACTTGTATGATTAGACAGGATGCTAATCTAGAATGGTTAAATCTACTAGAATATGATGCTAAAACTTGAAAGCAAGGACCTACTCTTAGTTGCTTTTTGGCAAACAAACCCACCAGCCAAAAGCCTCTCATGGTCTAGATGTCGGTGATGTAGTTTTCACCCGACGGGTAAGCCTTGCTGAGTATTAGTATACTCAGCCTTGCTTGTGGCATTAATTTACAGGTACACCGTTGGATGCCGATGCTTTGTCTTGGCCTACCCAGGTTCCACCTGGCTGGCACATCGAATGGGTTCCGTCCTCTGCCGAGGATCAGGAGGAGTAGCACCGTGGCAGGCTTCAGCATGGTGTTATTTGTGTCGTCGTTAGTTTATTTACTTCCGCTGCAAAGAAACTTTTATTTCCGCTGCAAGACTTGTACTCTGATTTAAATTTGAACCTGGTTTGTAATAACTTGTAATATCTATGTGTGTAAGTTAATTTGTGGAATGTTGTAATCTCTGGAACTCACCTTCGTGTGGGCGTGCTGTTGTTTCGATCGAGAAAAGTACGTGGTTTAATCGGGTTTAATCCGACGGCGCTCCAGCTTATTCCGGATTAAGTGCCTGACTACGTGATTAGTGGTCCCTAGGTACTTAACTTGGAATAATTTTGGAGTGGTCCGCCACAGCTGGCATCAGAGCCGAAACAGCGCACCAGAGAGACCAACAAACCTTAAATAAATATTTTTGGAATAAAATTTGCCAACTCGTACTTCCGCCGTGCTTTTCGGTGGAAGGTTGTTGTTAGGACCGCTAAGGATGTTACCTAGAGCGTGAAGCCTATGTGGGTTAAGGGATCACGATATGATAGGTGGCAAATAGTATATTATACTGACTTCCAGCACATTTCATTCTGTCATTTACTTTCCGCAATGGTGGGCGCAAGGTACGGCGATTGCTGTAACGTACCACGGCACTATATGAAAATATAGTGGCGGCACATAGTCAATACGCTGTGATGGCGTATGAAACTAGAATAGGATGGTGGGCGCAAGGTACGGCGATTGCTGTAGCGTACCACGGCATCATATGCAAATATGATGGCGGCACAAAGTCAATACGCTATTCCAATAGCGTATGAAACTGTCAATATGTTGCCTTGGTGACATATGAACATTGCCCGTTCAATGTTAAACGATCGGGTGCCACCTCTATAGTGGGTGGTAATGAATGGAGACGCTTTCGTGAGTGCTGGCACGAAAGGTTGATTATAAATGCTCTGGAATGGAATTTTCTGCAGGTATCCTAACCGCGATTCCGTATGTTGAGACGGTTAGAAAAGTTCGGCTAGATAATATAGGGAGAGACGGATATTGCCTAGCCACCGGCACTAACTTCGTAAGCCAAAAGTTATTGGCATGTGTGTTGGTGAGAACGAATAGGCCGCTCATGCATTGCATTCTCACTGAATTAATATCAATTTTAACCCTTGGCCAAATCAAACCGCCGTCAAAGAAATTGAAATTTACAACCCAAAAATGCTGCTGAGAACAGTCTGTTTGCAACCTTAAATCGAAACTGAAAACGTTGCCAAATGAAAAAGTGTTCAACATGAA
Organism: Digitaria exilis; assembly: GCA_015342445.1. Taxonomy (NCBI): domain Eukaryota; kingdom Viridiplantae; phylum Streptophyta; class Magnoliopsida; order Poales; family Poaceae; genus Digitaria; species Digitaria exilis. Next base: position 36,218 of record JACEFO010003013.1, read on the forward strand.
AGTTGTCATAAATATTATGAAGTAAATGCTGGAGAAAGTTCAACGAAAATGGTTCAGTAAAATTGGAGTTATGCTAAAAATGGTAACCCCCTGTCTGCTGGAAATTTCTGGGGACAGTGAGACAAAAATTGAATTTTTACACCATCTTAACGACAGGTTCTGCTCAAACCTCCAACATGAAACTTGTTAGGAATTATTTAAACAATGTCCTGGCCAAATTTGGGAATTTTTGAGCTTGTAGATTTCGAGTTTTGTAATTTTTACCACCCTGCACAGAATCTGTTTTTGCTCTTTGGCACTAACCGGTTCTCACCCTTGCCCCTTTTCCTTTTGGTTCAGATGGACGCCCTCGCTGACCTGGCTAGCCACCCCAACGACGTGTCTTTCTCTGATTGCTTGGGATGGGAAGGCTTCCCTAGCATCTTGTGGTCGGTTCTACAGGCACTTGGCTACCCTACACCGCCACAATATGAGAGAATCCTCATCCGAGACCGTGGTGTGACTCGTTCCCGTGTGCGTTTGGTGGTACACCGTCACCCGCCGTGTCCTAGTTCCCCCACCTGGATGGTGGAAGTTCATGGACACCACATGGAGACGACTTGTGAGCTAGCTGCCTTGAATGGCATCAGTTCTTTTTGTGCTCAGAACCAGAGCTTGGTAGAGCACCAGTTGCTTGGGCTGTTTCCACCAACTCAGCCGGATGATCCCCACTGGATGAGGCGCTACCTTAGCTCTCCTTTGAGGATGGCGGAGAACCCCGTCGCAGCAGCCGCTTTGATGATGAGGTGGATACGGGCGTATCACCGTTTGCAGGCACTTCTTGGACGGTCGCAGAGCGAGATGCTCAACATTGCTATGGACATGTCCGCTCGCGCCCGTGACATAGGGGTTGAGAGGACCTCTTTGTCCATTGAGGTGACCACTAGAGATGCCATGATTGCTGACTTGGAGAGGCAATTGAATGACCTCCAGATTGCACACAACAACACCCAGAATGAGTTAGCACAAACTAGAGATGAGCTCGAGGAGGTACATGGTACCTTGGAGCATGCGAATGCTATGCTTGCCGCCCATGACGCTCAGCACCTTCTTGAGCAAGAAGGAGGGGATGGTGAAGGAGAGGCCCCCGATTCCGACATGGACACCGAGGATAACATGCCGTCCCTTCCAGCTCCACCTTCACCTATGGGCAGCGAGGCTACCGCTAACAATTTGGATGATTTTTAGAGTGGTAGTAGCAAGTTTACTCCTCCGCTAGGCCTAGATTTTGGCTTCATGGTGTAATAGGCTAGATGGAGTTGAGCTCCTCCTATTTGGTGGCAATGTAAATTAATGGTGTGGTTGTGGTGTAAAACTTGATGAAGTGTAATAGCTGTGTTGAAAACATTCTGCAGCTAACCTTGTTTTAATTATTGATGGGTTTTCCAATCCTTTCTGGGCTGTGATGTGAACTACAAAGTTGTTTGGAATTTGTCAAACAAAATGATCACCAAATTACAACCCCATTGGTTAAGCGAAATAAAAATGGCAACCAAAACACTATAGCTCGGCCTGCTGAAAAACAGCAAATGCAGAGAGCTAAAGATTGAATTTTTCGGCTTAGTTCCAGTCCGAATATGATTCCGAGCCGAACATGAAAGTTGTAGAGCATAAAATTTCCGGGCTACTGACCGAATGGGAGCATTTGACTTGTTTCCTGTTGGGAGATATGATTTTTCTCCCGAACTGCGTGCTGATTTGTCATTCTGCGCAGTACACTTAATATGTTGTCACATTTTATCTTGTCATTCATTATGCAAGCTTATGAAATGTGGCTAATATAAGTCCCTACTGCAGATGGCAATCACCCGCAGCGGTCACGACGCTCGTGGCTCCAACGCTAACCAGCAAGGGCCAGAGGGGCAGCAACAGCCACCGCCACCTCCTCCACCGCAGCAACCTCCGACGTGGCAGCAGCTGTATGCCACGCAAACGGAGATTCTCCGGAACCTGCAGCATCAGCAGCAGATGCTTCAGCAGGGAGGTCAACGGGCCCCTCAGCCTCAGGTGGCCCGATACGAGGATTTTCTGGCAACGCACCCGCCGATCTTCTCTCGTGCTGATGAGCCTTTGGAGGCCGACACCTGGATTCGAGCCATCGAGTCCAAGTTCACCATTTTGGCAACGCCTTGCATCTCCAACCGCAAGGTCGTGTTCGCGGCGCAGCAGCTCCGCGGCCCAGCTCTCCTTTGGTGGGAGAACTACCTGGCCCTGCAGCAGGAGGGTCATGTAGTTGAGTGGGATGAGTTCAAAGCTGCATTCAAAGCTCATCACATTCCGGCCGGTCTAGTAGAGCGAAAGCTGAATGAGTTTTTGGCGCTGACCCAGGGTACCCGCACAGTGCTCCAGTACTCCCAGGCCTTCAATGGTCTGTGCCCTTATGCGGGTCATCACGCCGACTCCGACGAGAAGAAGCTAGAGAGGTTCCGACGTGGCCTTAACACCAAGTTGAAGGCACAGTTGGCCACCACCCGTGCTGCCACGTACGGCGATCTCGTGAACCTTGCCATCACCCAGGAAGACGCCAATATGGTGCACAAGGCGGAGAAGAAGAGGAAGACTCCCGCTGGACCGTCGAGCGTGCAGCCACAGAGGTTCCGCTTGGTTCCCCCGGCTGCACCGCAGGGACAGTTCAGGGCACCTCAGGGAGGTGGATGGGTTGCTAGGCCGCCACAGCCTAACGCGCCTCGTTTCCCTCCACCGCCGCAGCAACA
>JACEFO010003014.1:0-24207 GCA_015342445.1 Digitaria exilis
CGGCGGCGCTCGACCGCCTGATGGCGCTCCGCGGCGCGAGGCAACACGGCGCGTCGACGGCGATGTGACGGTGCGGGAAGGGCTGGACAAACGCAAGACGACACGCGCCACCCGACGCCGTGGCTCGGCCTGCTCGGCGCGGCCTCCGCCGCTCGCCCGGCCACGTGGCGGCACGCCCGGCCGGAGCAGGGGCGCGCCAGGGCCACTGTTGGGCGCCCGCTGGAGCTCCTTTGCCCCTTTTGAATTTTCTCCAAAAATTTGAGCTGAACATGAAAAAGTGTGAAAATAAAAGTTGAGTTTAAGAGGTGGGACACAACTTTCTTTTTGGGGTGAACCGAAATTTCTAATTTTTCGAGCTCAAACAACCCAAATTCAAAAAGGTGTTCAGATTGGTTTTCTGAGTTTTTGAGGGACTAAACTGCAAAATTTTCAAAAGTTCCAAACAGTGACTAGGCCTTATTTGTGATGACAAACAACTTTTATTTTTGGAGATTTCAAGTTCCTCTTGCACTTGTTTTTAGTGTACTTAATACTTTTTACAGTCAAATGTCACCAATCCGTTTCATCCCCTTTACTTGCAACCCTTTATATACCAGTTGTCCATCCAAAATGGGCGGAGGGTTGCCACGGACCTTATAAGGCGTTGTTACCTAATCATGCTCTAATGAAAGATTTGAAGGAGCCTCTGCTGTTCTTGGTTGATAAAGTCCGTAGGACCTAGAGCACCAACTAGGCCTAGAATGGTGAGGCCGGGCTTGTTCTCTACTGGTATGATGATACTATCACGCATGCGCCTAGTAATACGTTCTTGCTATGAGTAAAAATAGATCTACTAGCAGTATGGATCTAGAAATGATGGATGGATATTTTACCTCAGGGGGATTTCCGTAAGTATGCCATTGAAGGGAGGTTGCAGCGGAATCTTCAGGTTGATATGTCAGGGGCACTCGTGCTCAGTGGTCTGGGAAGGTCTTGGAACAGAGGAAGACGAAATGGTGGCGACTCTGTGGAGAAGATGATGAGGAAGAAGAAGAGGCTGGTCTTATATAGATTTCGCCGAGGGTAAAAAGGAGAAAGAGAAAGTTTGACCTAGAAAGCATAAAGGATAAGGATTAGGTAGTTTAGAGTCAAAATCGGATTCTATCTTGAAACTAGGGGGCATGTGTTTCACACCGGATTTTGACAGGTCACCTCGGTGTCAAATGAAGCAGAATCAGAATTGGAATCCAGAAAGAGAAGAGAGCAGACTCGTTCAAAATCAGAATCGGAATCCGATGGAAGAGGCCGGTTCAAGTCAGAATCGGAAAAGGCGAATGACGTGGAGATCCTGGGGTGAAAAAACCCACCAGTCAAGCTTATAGATAAGGTCGAGATAAAGAGTCGGTTATCTTTACAGTTCGAGTCGTAGACGGTTGTAAAAGAGTCTTTTCTTCTTGCATCAAGTAAGTTTGTCGTAAAGAGTTAGGAGTTGTAATTCTTAGGATATAAATAGCGGCCTTACATGGTTCATGAGGGTCTTACACACCAGCAACACAACAAACCTTTTATACTTTTTCGCATCTAATTTCATACATTTTCGACAACTTCATCTTCTTTTTGCGAGTTCTTTTGGACACGTCGAGGGTGATCAGATCTCAAGGCTTGCCTGTAAGTCCCGTATTACTGAGAAGATCCAGGCTTAGCAACCGGCGCATCGTTGTTGCTTCGCTTGGAGTTATTCGCAGTTATCGAATAAATATCTAGGCTTAGTAACCGGCGTATCGCTGTTACTTCGTTTTAGGTTTTATTCAACCTTTATCTAGCTTAGAATCAGTTTTATTCGGCTTTTATTTTGCTATTCATTATTGGATCTGTTATAGCCATTAGGATCTATTCTAAGTGTTGCCCTGCTTAGCTTGGTAGGTTATGTTTTAGTAATCTAACTCTGCTTCGCATCAGAATTGGCTGATCTAACCGGTTCGTTATTGTAGATCAGAATCCACTGCTGATCTTGTCTTCATCGCTAAATCGGAAATCCAGCCGATTTCGCCGTGTTTACTAACGTCCGATCTTCCTTGTCAACCAACAGGTCAGATTGACTGGCACGCTCTGCATCCACGGTCACAACCGATTTCGTGTGCTAGCACGTGAAGATCTTTTCCGATTTTTGCGTCGACAAAAGTCCTGGTATTGCGCTCCTGCCAGAGTGACCAAGTTACTATAATGACTATCCATAAAAAAATGCAAAAAATCTAGCGGATGAAACGAGCAATGAATTAAATGGGTTGCTAGTCACCAACCTTACATTGAGCCTGTAATGACCATTCTTTCAATGGGTTCCGGTGTGTTCTTTTGACCAATTTGGTCAGAAATAACAGCAACGATGGTGGGAGAAATGACAGACGTCGGGTTGGGAAGAAGAATGGGGTATTTGTAGTTTTGTACAATAGGCTTTTCACCGCTGGTTTGGCACAGGAACCCGCCGGGTTCAAGATCGGCGTAAGTAGCATCATTGGCCGAAAGAACTAGCAGTGTAAATACTTTTCACCAACAGCTTTACCTACAATAGGCTTTCACCGCTGGGTTTGGCACCAGGAACCCGCCGCGTTCAAGATCGGGGTAAGTAGCATCATTGGCCGATAGAACTAGCAGTGTAAATACTTTTCCACCAATCAGCTTTACCGATGGTAAAAATATAGTGTAGGGAAAAATATGTTTTGTTAGTCCGAAAAGTTATATGAGATGAACTGTGTCAAATTCCTGTAATCTCATCAAGGTTGGAATTTGGGAAGCGTTGTCCCAGAGAGCGGCGAGAGCTAGTTTGGATCCATCTATAACCTTTCCTGCTAGGCTGCTAGCTAACTTCCCTATTTCCCAAGATGAAGAGGCCAGAATCGTTCCTATGAGCTAAACCAAGCAAATATATCCTTCACTATTGCTAGTGATTCGCTGCCGACTCCCGATCCTAGCTATAGTAGACATTATTGTTCACTATTGGCTTCGTTGAATGATGCGCTGCCTACTCTGGTACGTCCTAACAACAGCCCGTGAAGGCAAAAAACGCCAAGAAACCGTGTATGAATTATGATGACATGACCAAGAAACGCTACTGGCCGCAGATCACAAGTATAGACGTCCCTCCGATCCACGACAAAGACGAAGGCGCAGAACCTTCCAAAACATATCCATTCCTTCCGTCTAGACTCTAGACGTCCATTCATGTACGTCCTTGCAGTTTCAAAGACGGCTGGCCATCCGTAGACGCGTTCACATTAGAGTGCGAGATAGAAATTACCGAGCTCCATGCATATCGGATCCGACAAACTAAGTGGAACACATCCTTGTTAAAAAAAGAAGTGGAACACATCCTTTGTTCTTCTTCCCTCAACTTTTCCTTGTATAGCTCTCCCTTCTAATAGAGGTGGTTGCAGTCCGTAGGGGGCTGGTGGAGCTCCCTCAGCCCCCTCCTGAATCCGCCACTGTTTATCCTAAACGATATTTATATTTAAGTTTGGAGGGAGTATCATACATCCATTGCTACCACAGGTTAGGTACAATTAGTGCACTCAATTTCCATCCAAAAATATAATATGGATAGATAGAGGAAGCAAACATCTATCAAATATTAAATTTAAGATCAAGTAAGAATTGTGCTGAGGAGGAAAAAATTAAATCGACAGTGAAATAATTACAAGTTGTCAATCAGCTATCTATATTGCGCCGATAGTTACTCAAGTGCTAATTTATTTTTCTTTTCTATTTCCATTTGCAGAAGGTTTTGTTCAACTTTGAATTTGGCATGTGTGATTTTCGCATGAACTATTTATTCATATCTTAGGATGGATTTTTCATGCACCTATCTGGGTGCTACCATGTTTAGTAGCATCATAAGCACCATGTGCAGATGATGGATTTCAAAACTACAAAATGTTTAAAAGCTGCATGACCAAATCTCCATATTGTGGGGGTTAACAATGATGCTACAATTGAAAATTTGTTTCAACTAACTTTCAAGTTGACAAACAAGTCCAAACCTGACTTGTTTGCGCTACATTCAGAATTAATTTACTGAGGGAGAGTATTTGTCGAAAAAAATAGAGAAGAAATACTCTAATTTTGCTGGAGTAGTACTAGAAATACTCTAATTTTACTGGAGGAGTAGTACTCAGGTTTCGACAGCAATGCGGTCTCTGTTGTGTCAGTGTGGCTCAACCCTATGAACGCATGCAGCTAGTCTTGTGTACGAGCATCAGTGCTCTGCTCCATCACGGCTCTCTCCTCTCCATCTATAAGAAACATCCCAGACGTAGCAATGTAGACAAAGGCCCCATCCCACTAGAAGATGGGTACCAGCACCGCTACAATGAACTCTTCTTGGTTGCTCCTTGCCTTGGTGCTGCTCTCTTGCTTCCCCTGCTACCCCGCCGCCCGCCATGGCCGGAAGGATCCGCGGCCACCCTTGACAGGCGCCGTCGTCGTCGGCTCCGTTCACTCTGGCTCCGAGACCACCAACACCATCTCAGGTACGGTGGGGAACACCACAATTGCCTCAATTAATCAGCGTCATGTTTACAAAATGTTATGTCTCAAAGAACATTGCGGGATTGCGTGACCGGGCATCCGGTTTCTAACACTGCAAATGCATGCGCCCTGCTCTCTTCCCATGTCGCAGGCACCCTGGTTGCAGTCCACTGTCACGATGGGAACGGCCGCACGGTCTTCCAGAAGGAGGTCGTTACCGACCGCCACGGCAGGTTCCACGTCCACCTGCCGCAGGAGACAAGCGGGCGGCTCCCATCCGTCACGTCCTGCTCGGTGCGCCTCCAGCAGCCATCGAATCACAACGCGGCGGCGTGCGCCGCCACCGCGACCTCCTCTTCTCGCGGGCTCCGCCTCGTCGCCCCGAAGCGCCGCGGCGGCGGCGCTCGCGTCTTCTCCGCAGGCGAGTTCGGCGTGCATGTGCCAGAGCTCTGTGGCCAGAAGGGTATCTTCTTCCCGCCGCTCCCGTTGGTGCCGGAGCCTCCCAACATCGGCGGCGTGCCCATCCCGCCGAACCCAATCACGCCAGCGCCGCCGTCTCTCGTGCCACCACTCCTGCCCACGCCGTCTCCACCGTCCATCCTGCCACCGCTTGTCCCACAGCCGCCGCCGGTCCATCGATAATACACCGAGCTGTCAGGCCTGCCACCGTTATTACAATCGCCGCCGCCGCACCCCCACAGCTTCTTCTCCGTTGCTCCCTCCCCCTGTTTCCTGGTGGTACCGCCGTCCATTCGCATCCAAGAATCGACTCCCGGGACCCTAAGGCCCTAAGGAAAACATCGAGTTTCAGCCCGTGATTGTGGTTTTGGTGTCACGTTCAGAGCATCTACTGTGCGTGGCATGGGATAAGACGATGTAACAACATGTGTATCTAGGTTTCTGCTAGTATTATTATATGCACATATGCTAAACCGAAATGAAGCAATCATATAACATGCCTAGTTCAATTGTCTTCTGTTGAATATGTCGTGAGCGGCTGCTGGTGACCAGTGTTATTACTATTCTAACAGGCACTTAGACAGTAGAAATCTCAAAGTGTTAATCCATGTCGTTCTTTGTGAGTTCATGTTTACTGCCACGGTGGCGACTGGCCACGCGCACCTATAGTTTATTAGGCGTTTTACAATGCTTGATAGGTACAAAAAGGTACCAAGCGGTACTATTTGTTAAATAAATTGTAGCCGTTGATCTTTTTTGTATTGGTGAAGTATTTGTTTTTTTTGGAAACAAAATGGAGGGGCAATATGATAACTCTGCGTCTCGTATATGCATATACTGCCCTCCGCCGTTGCGTTCCGAGATTCCCGGCTCGCCTCCCCTCGGTGCCGTGGCCGGCGTCGTTCTCTTCCCACCGTCGACCCCGCGTGGCCCTCCTGCCGGTCGTCCCCGCCGCCACCGGTGGCCTCCTTGCCGGTCGTCCTGCCGCCACCGTGGCCTCCTCGCCGCACCTCCCCCCACCTCCCCCGCAGCTCATTGTTGTGGCCTCTTCACCGCATCTCGTCTCCGTGGCCTCCTCGCCGTTCCCCGGCAGTCTCGGACATATCCAATCAGATTGAGAGTGCGATCACCGGCTCCGGCTGCCACCAATTGGGAAATAGGCGGGCGAAACAGGTACATATGCCTCTATTTCATTCCCATCGATCTGTTGTGCCGGATAGACCCTGATGGTCTATCTTCACGCTCTTCTTCCTTCTCCGATCCGAATCTCCAGGGACGATGATGATCTTTTCAATGATTCAACTCACTGCAGCAGATCTTCTCACATGGTCCCAACTCTCATGATGCTAGTTGGATACTAGGATCAAACACCTACAATTTCTCCTCAGTAAAACAGTAAGAGTTTCCTCGATCCTTTAATTTCATATATGCTCAAGTTTTCTCTGCTTGCATGCGTGATGCCGTGATATAGTGATAGACTCTCGTCACTCAGCCACTCAATTTCACAATGTCATGATTTATGGATGCTGATTTCTCTGCCCATCACCCTGGTCTACTATATCCTGCAGGCTGCCTTTTGGTTTAGGTAATCCCTGCAAGGACTGTAGGTCAGTTGTGGATAACCTAACACGATAGTAATATTATCTGTGATGTCTAGTCTGGCAACAATTTTCATACCACTGCTGTTTGATGATTATTTGTCAAGTTAAATGGTTCAAATCTGAATTCAGACTTAAAAAATGTAAGCATTGTTTACCTGAATTCCATTGCTGGAATTAGAATGCCTGCAAGATTTCTGTTGTGTTTTATGTGCTTAGTTTTGTTTAATCATGTGGGACGAGTTAGTATTCAAAAGCCTAGTTGACCCTCTGTTACATGTGCAGGTTTATGGTGTGAACTCCTGTGGTGCATCGAGACAATTTTCTGTTGGTGGATGATGTGAGATGAGGAATCCCAACTCTGCTGAAAACCTCGTTATGCTGAGTAGTGTATATTCCTATATGCATGTTCCTAGGGCCCATCCTGGTCTAATTTCTTTGTATTTTCGTCAGTGTGTCGTAAGCTGCATCAAGCATGCAGTCTTTACCTTGTAGCCCTGCCATTCTTCATTTGATTGTGCACATGTTTGCGTTACTGTGGTGATAATAAGTACTGGGCCAAAGGTGCTCTGAGAAAAGTTTAGCATTTTTCAATTATTTGGAATATATGAATTGGCAACCTGGTTGGGCTTGTCTTGTGGATCGTTATATGTGCCTCGACAATGAATCATTTTCTTCAATAGGGATGTTTTCGCATAAGCAAAAGCTTACAAATTGCTATCTACTGAACTCTGCATACTATGTGTCATCAATTGACCATTCAGGTCAGGTCCTTTAGGGAATCAGGTTAGATGTGTGATCAATCGACCATTTTGTGACAAATGCAGATTGTGTTCGCCTCAGCATACAGATACATCGCAGAATTAATGGTGCCAAAGGATGTTGCAAACACAGAGAAACAATGCAGTCGTTTACTGAAACTGAAATTGGAATTGATAAAATAACTCTACCACTCTAAATAAGTTTGGTACTTTTAGGACAAGTTTTGGAAGATTTTTTATAGAACAGGAATATATTTTAATATTCCAGCCTCTGGAGTGGTAGCTGCATATAGCTGTTCATTATTACAAAGCCATGAAAAGGAAACAGAAACCGAATAAGAAAGTCGTTCAAAACAGCCATGGCCTTAATTGTACCGAAGTCTATTGCTAAAAGCCATCCATTTCGTGGCAAAAAGTCCATTACAATAGTTTCAAGCGTACGACATCGCCAATTGAATTGGGATCGTTCCCCCTCCTTTTTGCTGCAGTGCCCAGAACTGTGGCGGTTCCACTCCGAAATTATTCCGAGTTAAGTACCTTGGGACCACTAATCACGTAGTCAGGCACTTAATCCGGAATAAGCTGGAGCGCCGTCGGATTAAACCCGATTAAACCACGTACTTTTCTCATCGAAACAACAGCACGCCCACACGAAGGTGAGTTCCAGAGATAACAACATTCCACAAATTAACTTACACAAATAGGTATTACAAGTTATTACAAACCAGGTTCAAATTTAAATCAGAGTACAAGTCTTGCAGCGGAATTTAAAAGTTCAACAACTGAAATTAACGTTCATTGCAGCGGAAGATAAACATCTAACGACGATACAAGCAACTCCGTGCTGAAGCCTGCCACGAAGCTACTCCTCCCGATCCTCCCAGAAGGACGGAACCCATTCGATGTGCCAGCAGGTGGAACCTGGACAGGCCAAGACAAAGCATCGACATCCAAAGGAATACCTGTAAAATAATGCCACAAGCAAGGCTGAGTATACTAATACTCAGCAAGACTTACCCGTCGGGTGAAAACTACATCACCGACATCTAGACAATGAAAGGCTTTTGGCTAGTGGGTTTGTTTGCCAAAAGCAACTAAATAAGTCCTTGCTTTCAAGTTTTAGCATCATATTCTAGTAAATTTAACCATTCTAGATTAGCATCCTCTCTAAGCATACAAGTGGTGCAATACAATTTTAATTCATACAACAAGTTCATAAATCTCATAATTCCACTTGTTACTCAATGTAGCAGGGCGGTCAAGCAGTCTCATTAACCGCGAGAAGCGGACAGTTCGAACCGAATTTGTGCTACCTGGCCAGGGAAAACCCAACACACACGGATACTCTGCCTGCTATAAAAGGTACAAGCATTTCCCAACTTTCCCATCGATCCACAATTCGGAACCGGGTCCACTTCCTTAGGATAAAGGTTTACTGCTTCACTCACAGCATCACGCATATATCCACAAGTGTACGGCAGGGGAAACAAAGTTTCCAAGGAGAGATGGCTATCGGCCCTAGCTGCTTCAATCTGGTACCGGGCTTACCGGCTCCCATATACCGGCATGCATGTGGTACGTTCAAAAACTTGACACACTCAACCACACATTTCGACCTTAAATCAATTATCATACACGGACGGGAGATCTACATCTATCATCCCGCCCGTCAATCCTTATGATTCCAACATAAGTAAAGACAAGCAATTCCTATGTCTCGCGAGTGACAGGAAATCACTCGACTTGTAACGGACCTAAAGCAATGCTCTATCGATCCTTTCATACTAGTATTGCAATTCATAGGTACTAGGAAATGTGCAGCTAAGGTATTCAATCAACTCCTTGAAACGTAAATGCACAGACATAGAGAATTCAAAGTGCATAATTTGGTAAAGTTAGGTTATGCTCCGGGGCTTGCCTTCTTGCTCGGACTGGGGGTTAGCCTCCGGGTTGGTCACTTCTACACCGGCACCGTGCTCCGGGACTCCTTCCTCGTCTGCGGGGATGAGGGTGTAGTCGCCGTCTGGGATAGCGCCTTCTACATGATATGCATAACTTAGGGTGGCTGTTCTGGAATTTCAGATTCCATTTATTTTATTCTATCTAACTACAAAAAGGTTTATTCTTTTATATAAATCGATTTCCATCTAGATTACTTCGCATTTTTGTTTCTCCATTTCTGTTCATCATTTTTATCTATAAACTTTATGGCAGCTACTGGAGTATAAGAGCTAAGCTCACTCCAAAATTTAGCTAATTTTGAGCTACACATAATTTATAAAAATTATATCAAGTTGCTGCCAGCAGAATTGAAATTAATTCATATAAAATTGAAAATTCATCCATTTCAGGAGATTTTCCTACCAAAGCTAGGCATAAGCATGAGGAGGGCTCCGGCCAAGTGATGGCTCAAAATAACCCTTGGGTAGTCCTCAATAATTTTCCATCCAAAAACACATATTTAATTATTTACCATCCTAAGCTGAGCAAAAAATTAAGTTTCTCATTTTTCACAGGTGTGCTAACGAGTTTTTAGTCCTCAGGAGCAAAATGATGATTTTTCACTGCCCAGATTATTTTTAATGATTTCTGCACTGCAAAAAGACAGAAAACCTATTTTAATTCATAACAGGAGCTGTAGTTCATATTTTTAAGTCCCCTTTGGACACAAGCTGTCCCAAGTCACTACAAACAACATATCCAAAGCTCAACCCTAGCGTAGCTCTGGATTTGAAATGGTGCACAACTTTAGGTTTTCATAGTTTGAATTTTAATTCACATACAGTTCGTCAAAAGTACAAACATGTCTAATAGAGATTGTAGTTTAGACTCTCAGGAATCCAGAGAGTATTTTTTTGCATTTTTATGATTTTTGTACGAGTTTTAATGGATTTTACAAGTTTCGGGAAAAATCAAACCTAGACTTAAGAATCTTTTTACGCAGAGAACCCTAGATCTTTCAAAACTTCGCGAACCAGTCCTGCACTTTTGCACAGAGGCCCTTAAACAAAGGTAGACGATGAAGAAAGGTCCCTGGGACCTCGCCGGAGTTGCGCCGGGCAAACTACGGCGAACTAGGCACGGGGAAGTGGGGGAAATGATCCTGGGCTCACCACGAGTCGTTTGAGGACGGTTTGGAGGCTGGGGGAGGTCGGAGTTGTGCCGGCGACGAGGAGGTGGCGGCGCGGCCGCCGCGGGCTTCTACGCCGGCGAGCTCGGGGTCGTTCGCGGAGGGGGGAGAGGTCCTTGAGCACCAGCAGAGCTTGGGGAAGCTAATGGCGTGCTCGAGGAAGCTCGGGGACGGCTCGGAGTAGGGTCTCGACGTGCGGGTGCTTCGACGGCCGGAATTCGCGATTTGGGGGAAATCGCAAATTCTCGCCGGAGAAGGGACAATAGCTTGGGGAAAGTTGGGGGTTTTGGAGCTGGTGGAGTGGACTAGCTCCGTGCGGGATGGATTGGGAAATGGTGGAGCGTGGACGAGGAATTTCGCGAAGAGCTTGGGTTCGGCTTGCGCGTCGCGAGGAGGAAGAAGACCGAGCGAGCGCGGGGAAGTGGAAATGACCAAGTGAGCGAGTGAGAGGAGGGGTGGGAGTGCGCGGTGGAGTGCTTGGGCACGCAAGGGAGGCACTGTGCGGCCTCGGGAGCGTGCGAGCGCGTGGGTGGCTGTCGCGGTCGCCATTGATGGCGCGGCGAGCTCGAACAGAGCGCGCGCGACACGATTGGGCGAGGAAGATTGTGGCGTGATCGCTGGGGATCCTCCACAGTGCTCCTTGGCGCGTAGCGAGCGAGCATCGCGACTGCGGGGCGGCGCTGCGCGGCTGCGACCAGTGCCGAGCGAGCTTGCCATGATGGCGCTCCGCGGCGCGAGGCAGCAGTGCGCCGTCGCCCGCGAAGTGACGGTACGGAAGGCTTGGACAAACGCGTGAGGACAAAAGCTAGCTGCCGCCACAGCTCGGCCGACCCGACGCGGTCTCCGCCACACGCCGGCCACGTGGCGGCCGGACTCCGGCCGGAGCAGAGCGCGCCAGGGGCGAGCTGGCAGCCCCGTGGAGCTCTTTGCCCCTTTTGAACTTTCTCCAAAAATTTGAGCTGAACTTCGAAACGTGTAAAATTAAAAGTTGGAGTTTGAGGTGCGGGACACAACTTCCGAGCTTGGACCGGGCACTTCGACCAGGCGCTACGGCGCTTCGAGCTTGAACCGCAAGCTCGAGCTTGCCGAGCCTCGAATGGTCGGAAACGCCACTCGAGGGTGAGTGCCCCCCCTCGAGCTTGGCTGCGAAGCCTCGAGCGTGACGGAACGTCGCTCGAGGGTGAGTCCTCGAGCTTGGCTGCGGAGCCTCGAGGGTGACGGAACGTCGCTCGAGGGTGAGTCCTCGAGCTTGGCTGCGGAGCCTCGAGGGTGACGGAACGTCGCTCGAGGGTAAGTCCTCGAGCTTGGCTGCGGAGCCTCGAGCGCGACGGACGGCGGGGCCTCGAGGGTCCTGTCGTGCAGCCTCGAATCGTGACGGAAACTACCGGCTAGGCTCGATCGTCACGGACATAGCTCGATCGTCACGGACATACTGACTAGGCTCGATCGTCACGGACATAGCTCGATCGGGACGGATTTTTACGGCTAACCTCGATCGTGACGGACATTCCCGCTCGAGGGTCACCGATCGGCGCGAACGCCGTGGCGAGGTTGTCGCGAAGGGCTGTCCGAGATGTTTAAGTTTTAGTTGGGTGCCAAACAACCCTTGTTTTTGAGTTATAATTGAATTTTTGACGAATTTTTGAATTTCAACCCAATTTCCTGTTGCATTGATTTTAATTGCACTTTTTAATTCTTTTGACATCAGAGATGTCACAGCCTACCCCCTTAAAAGGAATCTCGTCCCGAGATTCGATTACACTTAGGAACAAGGTGGGAAAAAGGTACCTTGGTCTAAGAAAGGATGTCGGGGTAGTTCTTCTTTAGATAGTCTTCGGTTTCCCATGTGGCTTCATCTTCGGAGTGATGACTCCACTGAATTTTGTACATTTTAACTCCCTTCCTTCGTGTTTGTCTCTCTTTCTCGTCGAGGATCTTAACAGGATACTCATCATAAGAGAGATCCGGTTCAACCGAGAGTTCCTCTTCAATAACCTCGGTTGGAACACGAAGACACCTCTTGAGTTGAGAAACATGGAATACATTGTGTACCGCTGAAAGTTTCTCGGGAAGCTTCACTTGATAGGCTACCGGCCCACATTGCTGAGTGATTTCATACGGGCCGATAAAGCGAGGTGCAAGCTTGCCTTTTAGTCCGAATCTATGCACACCCTTGGTCGGGGAGACCTTAAGATACACGTGATCACCAACTTCAAACTGAAGTGGCTTCCGCCGCTGGTCAAAGTAGCTCTTTTGCCGTGACTGAGCGGTCTTCAAGTTCTCCCGAATGATCCTACCCTTTTCTTCTGCTTCCTTCACAAGGTCAGGGCCATAAGTATATCTCTCGCCTGCCTGGGACCAACACAACGGGGTCCGACATCTTCTACCATATAAGGCTTCGAAAGGTGCCATTTTAAGGCTCGCTTGGTAGCTGTTGTTATAGGAGAATTCAGCCAGAGACAAACATTTCTCCCAATTCTTCCCATAATGGATAACACAAGCTCGAAGCATATCCTCGAGTATTTGGTTTACCCTTTCCGTCTGCCCATCGGTCTGTGGGTGATATGCCGAACTACGGATCAGTTTGGTGCCTAGGGACAATTGCAACTGTTCCCAAAAGCGTGCTACGAACGGAGCACCACGATCTGAAATTATCGTCTTGGGTACCCCATGTAGACAAACGATCCGCTCCAAATAAATCTCCGCGTACTTCTTAGCGTTATAAAAGGTATTGACCGGAATAAAATGTGCGGTCTTGGTAAGGCGGTCCACAATTACCCAAATGGAGTCGTGCCCCTGCGGGGTTCTGGGAAGTCCAACAATGAAGTCCATGCTTATATCTTCCCACTTCCATGAGGGAATAGGTAGAGGTTGAAGCGTGCCTGCTACCTTCAAGTGGCTGGCCTTAACCCGCTGGCATGTGTCACATTCCGACACATACGTGGCAATTTCTCGCTTCATTCGAGTCCACCAAAAGTTTTGTTTCAAATCTTGGTACATTTTGGTGCTGCCGGGATGGATAGAAAATTTAGAGAGATGTGCCTCATCCATAATCTTCCTCCGGAGTTCCGTGTTTTTAGGCACCACGAGGCGATGCCCGAACCACATTACTCCCTGCCCATCTAGCCGGAAACACTTGTACTTCTCTTTCACCTTCTCCTTGGACAATTTCCTTTTAAGGATTTTAATGCACGCGTCATTTAATTGGGCTACCACAATCTGATCGTGCAAGGTTGGTTCCACTGCAACATGGTTGAAGTACCCGTGTGGAACAATCTCTAAATTGAGCTTTGCCATTTCGTGACACAGGGTGTCGGCATAGGACTCCACGGAAAGACAATGACAACGAGCCTTGCGGCTTAGCGCATCCGCGACTACATTAGCCTTCCCGGGGTGATAATGCACACTAAGGTCATAGTCCTTTGCTAACTCCAACCATCTTCGCTGTCTCATATTCAATTGTGCCTGAGTGAAAACATATTTGAGGCTCTTGTGGTCTGTGTATATGTTGCAGGGAACACCCATCAAATAGTGTCTCCACATCTTGAGAGCATGAATAACCGCTGCTAACTCAAGATCATGCGTGGGGTAGTTTTGCTCATGAGGCCGAAGTGCTCGAGAAGCATAAGCAATCACTCGGTTTTCTTGCATGAGAACACAGCCAAGACCGGTGCCTGATGCATCGCAATAGACATCATAAGGCTTGGTGCAATCGGGCTGAGCCAAACTGGGGCTGAAGTTAAATGTCTTCGCAAGGTGTGGAAAGCTTCCTCACATTTGTCATTCCACTCAAATTTAACTCCCTTCTTCAAGAGTTCGGTCATGGGCTTTGCTATCCGAGAGAAATCCGGAATAAAGCGGCGGTAATACCCGGCTAAACCCAGAAAACTCCGAATCTCGTGGACAGAAGTAGGTGGTTGCCAATCTAGCACCTCTTGCACTTTGGTTGGATCCACGGATATACCATCCTTGGAAACCGTGTGACCTAAAAACTTCACGCTCTCCAGCCAAAATTCACACTTGGAGAACTTGGCGTAGAGCTGGTGATCTCTCAATCTCTGAAGAACAATGCGAAGGTGCTCGGCATGCTCTTCCTCATTCTTAGAATATATAAGAATGTCATCAATGAAAACCACCACAAACTTGTCTAGTTCAGACATGAAGACCGAATTCATGAGGTACATGAAGTAGGCCGGGGCATTGGTGAGTCCAAAAGACATAACCAAGAATTCATAAAGTCCATATCGTGTGGAAAAGGCAGTCTTTGGAATGTCACAAGGCCTGATTTTGATTTGGTGATAGCCAGAGCGAAGGTCAATCTTGGAGAACACTCTGGCGCCAGCTAGTTGGTCAAACAAGATGTCAATACGGGGAAGCGGATACTTGTTCTTAATAGTTACCGCATTGAGAGGCCGGTAATCAATACACAACCTCAAGGAATGGTCCTTCTTCTTCACAAAGATAGCGGGACATCCCCAAGGTGATACACTTGGACGAATGAAACCCTTATCTAGCAATTCTTGGAGTTGAATTTTTAATTCAGCCAATTCATTGGGCGGCATTCTATATGGTCTCTTTGATATAGGTGCTGTGCCAGGTTGAAGTTCAATCACGAATTCAATGTCTCTATCCGGCGGCATCCCAGGTAAGTCATCCGGAAATACATCGGCATACTCACATACCACCGGAATGTCCTTTAGTTGGGTTTCTACCATTGCATAAGCACACGCATCGACACAAGTCCGTTGTGGCAGATATAGCACACTCGGGCCCTGCGTAGGCGAGTTTATCTCAACAACTCGTTCCGCAACATCTAGGACAACCTTATGTTGAGTCATCCAATTGGCTCCTAATACAATGTCAATTCCTTCCATTCCCAGCAGAATCAAATCAGTAGGAAATGTTTTACTTCCCAACCTGATCGGAACCTTGTGGGTGACTTGGTTGGATGCAATTTTACCTCCCGCAGTTGATATCACGTATGATGATTTGGTATGGTACGATTTTAATCCGCATTTCACATGAAACCTTGTGCTTATAAAACTATGTGTTGCCCCGGAATCAAACAATATCACAGCAGGTTGAGTGCAGATAGGGAAGGTACCAGTCATGTCTGGGGCTCCCTCGGGTAAGTCGGCCAAGGTGGTGTAGTTGAGCCGTCCTTGGCGAACTTGCACACGCTGTTGCTGCTTGCCCTTGCCTTGCTGATTTCCCGGGCGCTGGTTTTGCTGCTTGTTCTGCGGGCAATCCTTGATAAAATGATCTTTACTTCCACACTTGAAGCACTGATAGCCGGCTCCAGGGCGAGCTGGCTGCTGTGCATTTTGCCTTGGTGCTTGCTGCTGCTGCGGCGGTGGAGGGAAACGAGGCGCGTTAGGCTGTGGCGGCCTAGCAACCCATCCACCTCCCTGAGGTGCCCTGGACTGTCCCTGCGGTGCAGCCGGGGAACCAAGCGGAACCTTTGTGGCTGCGCGCTCGACGGTCCAGCGGGAGTCTTCCTCTTCTTTTCCGCCTTGTGCACCATGTTGGCGTCTTCTTGAGCGATGGCAAGGTTCACGAGATCGCCGTACGTGGCAGCACGGGTGGTGGCCAACTGTGCCTTTAACTTGGTGTTAAGGCCACGTCGGAACCTCTCTAGCTTCTTCTCGTCGGAGTCGGCGTGATGACCCGCATAAGGGCACAGACCATTGAAGGCCTGGGCGTACTGAAGCACTGTACGGGTACCCTGGGTCAGCGCCAAAAACTCATTCAGCTTTCGCTCTACTAGACCGGCCGGAATGTGATGAGCCTTGAATGCAGCCTTGAACTCATCCCACTCAACTACATGACCCTCCTGCTGCAGGGCCAGGTAATTCTCCCACCAAAGGAGAGCTGGGCCGCGGAGTTGCTGTGCCGCGAACACGACCTTGCGGTTGGAGGTGCAAGGCGTCGCCAGAATGGTGAACTTGGACTCGATAGCTCGAATCCAGGTGTCGGCCTCCAAAGGTTCGTCAGCTCGAGAGAAGATCGGCGGGTGCGTCGCCAGAAAATCCTCGTATCGGGCCACCTGAGGCTGAGGGGCCCGTTGACCTCCCTGCTGAAGCATCTGCTGCTGCATCATCTGTTGCTGATGCTGCAGGTTCCGGAGAATCTCCGTTTGCGTGGCGTAGAGCTGCTGCCACGTAGGAGGTTGCTGCGGTGGAGGAGGTGGCGGTGGCTGTTGCTGCCCCTCTGGCCCCTGCTGGTTAGCGTTGGAGCCACTAGCGTCGTGACCGCTGCGGGTGATTGCCATCTGCAGCAGGTACTTGTATTAGCCACATTCCATAAGCTTGCATAATGAATGACAAGATAGAACGTGACAATATATTAAGTGTACTGCGCAGAATGGCAAATCAGCACGCAGTTCGGGAGAAAAATCATATCTCCCAACAGGAAACAAGTCAAATGCTCCCATTCGGTCAGTAGCTCGGAAATTTTATGCTCTACAACTTTCATGTTGGGCTCGGAATCAAATTCGGACTGGAACTAAGCCGAAAAATTCAATCTTTAGCTCTCTGCATTTGCTGTTTTTCAGCAGGCCGAGCTATAGTGTTTTGGTTGCCATTTTTATTTCGCTTAACCAATGGGGTTGCAATTCGGTGATCATTTTGTTTGACAAATTCCAAACAACTTTGTAGTTCACATCACAGCCCAGAAATGAATGGAAAACCCATCAATAATTAAAACAAGGTCAGCTGCAGAACGTTTTCAACACAGCTGTAACAACATCATCAAGTTTTACACCACAACCACACCATTAATTTACATTGCCACCAAATAGGAGGAGCTCAACTCCATCTAGCCTATTATAACATGAAGCCAAAATCTAGGCCTAGCGGAGGAGTAAACTTGCTACTACCACTCTAAAAATCATCCAAGTTATTAGCGGTAGCCTCGCTGCCCATAGGTGAAGGTGGAGCTGGAAGGGGCGGCATGTCATCCTCGGTGTCCATGTCGGAATCGGGGGCCTCTCCTTCACCATTCCCTCCTTCTTGCTCAAGAAGGTGCTGAGCGTCATGGGCGGCAAGCATAGCATTTGCATGCTCCAAGGTACCATGTACCTCCTCAAGCTCATCTCTAGTTTGTGCTAACTCATTCTGGGTGTTGTTGTGTGCAATCTGGAGGTCATTCAATTGCCTCTCCAAGTCAGCAATCATGGCATCTCTAGTGGTCACCTCAATGGACAAAGAGGTCCTCTCAACCCCTATGTCACGGGCGCGAGCCGACATGTCCATGGCAATGTTGAGCATCTCGCTCTGCGACCGTCCAAGAAGTGCCTGCAAACGGTGATAGGCTCGGATCCACCTCATCATCAAAGCGGCTGCTGCGACGGGGCTCTCCGCCATCCTCAAAGGAGAGCTAAGGTAGCGCCTCATCCAGTGGGGATCATCCGGCTGAGTTGGTGGAAACAGCCCAAGCAACTGGTGCTCTACCAAGCTCTGGTTCTGAGCACAAAAAGAACTGATGCCATTCAAGGCAGCTAGCTCACAAGTCGTCTCCATGTGGTGTCCCATGAACTTCCACCGTCCAGGTGGGGGAACTAGGACACGACGGGTGGCGATAGACCACCAAACGCACACGGGAACGAGTCACACCACGGTCTCGGATGAGGATTCTCTCATATGTGGCGGTGTAGGGTAGCCAAGTGCCTGTAGAACCGACCACAAGATGCTAGGGAAACCTTCCCATCCCAAGCAATCAGAGAAGGACACGTCGTTGGGGTGGCTAGCCAGGTCAGCGAGGGCGTCCATCTGAACCAAAAGGAAAAAGGGGCAAGGGTGGAGCACCGGGTAGCGCCAAGAATAAGAACAGATTCTGTGCAGGGTAGTAAAAATTTCAAAACTCGAAATCTACAAGCTCAAAAATTCCCAAATTTGGGCCAGGACATTGTTTAAGTAATTCCTAACAAGTTTCATTTGGAGGTTTGAGCAGAAACTGTCGTTAAGATGGTGTAAAAATTCAATTTTTATCTCACTATCCCCAGAAATTTCCAGCAGACAGGGGGTTACCATTTTTAGCATAACTCCAATTTTACTGAACCATTTCGTTGAAATTTCTCCAGCATTTACTCCATAATATTTATGACAACTTCGTGTTGAACACTTTTTCGTTCGACAACGTTTCAGTTTCGAATTAAGGGTGCAACAGATTGTTCTCAGCAGGATTTTTGGGTTGTGATTTTCAATTCCTTTGATGGCGGTTCGATTCGGTCACTTATTAAAATCCATGTCAATTCAGTGAGATGCAATGCATGAGCGGCCTATTCGTTCTCTCCAACACACATGCCAATAACTTTTGGCTTACGAAATTAGTGCCGGTGGCTAGGCAATATCCGTCTCTCCCTATATTAACTAGCCGAACTTCTAACCGTCTCAACATACGGATTCGCGGTTAGTGTACCTGCAGAAAATTTCATTTCAGAGCATGTATAATCAACCTTTCCGTGCCAGCACTCACGAAAGCGTCTCCATTCATTACACCCACTATATAGAGGTGGCACCCGAACGTTTAACATTGAACGGGCAATGTTCATATGTCACCAAAGCGACATATTGACATTTCATACGCTAATAGAATAGCGTATTGACTTTGTGCCGCCATCATATTTGCATATGATGCCGTGGTACGCTACAGCAATCGCCGTACCTTGCGCCCACCATCCTATTCTATTTTCATACGCCATCACAGCGTATTGACTATGTGCCGCCACTATATTTTCATATAGTGCCGTGGTACGTTACAGCATCGCCGTACCTTGCGCCCACCATTGCGGAAAGTAAATGACAGAATGAAATGTGCTGGAAGTCAGTATAATATATTATTTGCCACCTATCATATCGTGATCCCTTTAACCCACATAGGCTTCACACTCTAGATAACCATCCTTAGCGGTCCTAACAACACCTTCCACCGAAAAGCACGGCGGAAGTACGAGTTGGCAAATTTATTCCAAAAATATTTATTTAAGGTTTGTTGGTCTCTCCGGTGCGGCTGTTTCGGCTCTGATGCCAGCTGTGGCGGTTCCACTCCGAAATTATTCCGAGTTAAGTACCTTGGGACACTAATCACGTAGTCAGGCACTTAATCCGGAATAAGCTGGAGCGCCGTCGGATTAAACCCGATTAAACACGTACTTTTCTCGATCGAAACAACAGCACGCCACACGAAGGTGAGTTCCAGAGATAACAACATTCCACAAATTAACTTACACAAATAGGTATTACAAGTTATTACAAACCAGGTTCAAATTTAAATCAGAGTACAAGTCTTGCAGCGGAATTTAAAAGTTCAACAACTGAAATTAACGTTCATTGCAGCGGAAGATAAACATCTAACGACGATACAAGCAACTCCGTGCTGAAGCCTGCCACGAAGCTACTCCTCCCGATCCTCGCCAGAGGACGGAACCCATTCGATGTGCCAGCCAGGTGGAACCTGGACAGGCCAAGACAAAGCATCGACATCCAAAGGAATACCTGTAAAATAATGCCACAAGCAAGGCTGAGTATACTAATACTCAGCAAGACTTACCCGTCGGGTGAAAACTACATCACCGACATCTAGACAATGAAAGGCTTTTGGCTAGTGGGTTTGTTTGCCAAAAAGCAACTAAATAAGTCCTTGCTTTCAAGTTTTAGCATCATATTCTAGTAAATTTAACCATTCTAGATTAGCATCCTCTCTAAGCATACAAGTGGTGCAATACAATTTAATTCATACAACAAGTTCATAAATCTCATAATTCCACTTGTTACTCAATGTAGCAGGGCGGTCAAGCAGTCTCATTAACCGCGAGAAGCGGACAGTTCGAACCGAATTTGTGCTACCTGGCCAGGGAAAACCCAACACACACGGATACTCTGCCTGCTATAAAAGGTACAAGCATTTCCCAACCTTTCCCATCGATCCACAATTCGGAACCGGGTCCACTTCCTTAGGATAAAGGTTTACTGCTTCACTCACAGCATCACGCATATATCCACAAGTGTACGGCAGGGGAAACAAAGTTTCCAAGGAGAGATGGCTATCGGCCCTAGCTGCTTCAATCTGGTACCGGGCTTACCGGCTCCCATATACCGGCATGCATGTGGTACGTTCAAAAACTTGACACACTCAACCACACATTTCGACCTTAAATCAATTATCATACACGGACGGGAGATCTACATCTATCATCCCGCCCGTCAATCCTTATGATTCCAACATAAGTAAAGACAAGCAATTCCTATGTCTCGCGAGTGACAGGAAATCACTCGACTTGTAACGGACCTAAAGCAATGCTCTATCGATCCTTTCATACTAGTATTGCAATTCATAGGTACTAGGAAATGTGCAGCTAAGGTATTCAATCAACTCCTTGAAACGTAAATGCACAGACATAGAGAATTCAAAGTGCATAATTTGGTAAAGTTAGGTTATGCTCCGGGGCTTGCCTTCTTGCTCGGACTGGGGTTAGCCTCCGGGTTGGTCACTTCTACACCGGCACCGTGCTCCGGGACTCCTTCCTCGTCTGCGGGGATGAGGGTGTAGTCGCCGTCTGGGATAGCGCCTTCTACATGATATGCATAACTTAGGGTGGCTGTTCTGGAATTTCAGATTCCATTTATTTTATTCTATCTAACTACAAAAAGGTTTATTCTTTTATATAAATCGATTTCCATCTAGATTACTTCGCATTTTTGTTTCTCCATTTCTGTTCATCATTTTTATCTATAAACTTTATGGCAGCTACTGGAGTATAAGAGCTAAGCTCACTCCAAAATTTAGCTAATTTTGAGCTACACATAATTATAAAAATTATATCAAGTTGCTGCCAGCAGAATTGAAATTAATTCATATAAAATTGAAAATTCATCCATTTCAGGAGATTTTCCTACCAAAGCTAGGCATAAGCATGAGGAGGGCTCCGGCCAAGTGATGGCTCAAAATAACCCTTGGGTAGTCCTCAATAATTTTCCATCCAAAAACACATATTTAATTATTTACCATCCTAAGCTGAGCAAAAATTAAGTTTCTCATTTTTCACAGGTGTGCTAACGAGTTTTTAGTCCTCAGGAGCAAAATGATGATTTTTCACTGCCCAGATTATTTTTAATGATTTCTGCACTGCAAAAAGACAGAAAACCTATTTTAATTCATAACAGGAGCTGTAGTTCATATTTTTAAGTCCCCTTTGGACACAAGCTGTCCCAAGTCACTACAAACAACATATCCAAAGCTCAACCCTAGCGTAGCTCTGGATTTGAAATGGTGCACAACTTTAGGTTTTCATAGTTTGAATTTTAATTCACATACAGTTCGTCAAAAGTACAAACATGTCTAATAGAGATTGTAGTTTAGACTCTCAGGAATCCAGAGAGTATTTTTTTGCATTTTTATGATTTTTGTACGAGTTTTAATGGATTTTACAAGTTTCGGGAAAAATCAAACCTAGACTTAAGAATCTTTTTACGCAGAGAACCCTAGATCTTTCAAAACTTCGCGAACCAGTCCTGCACTTTTGCACAGAGGCCCTTAAACAAAGGTAGACGATGAAGAAAGGTCCCTGGGACCTCGCCGGAGTTGCGCCGGGCAAACTACGGCGAACTAGGCACGGGGAAGTGGGGGGAAATGATCCTGGGCTCACCACGAGTCGTTTGAGGACGGTTTGGAGGCTGGGGGAGGTCGGAGTTGTGCCGGCGACGAGGAGGTGGCGGCGCGGCCGCCGCGGCTTCTACGCCGGCGAGCTCGGGGTCGTTCGCGGAGGGGGGAGAGGTCCTTGAGCACCAGCAGAGCTTGGGGAAGCTAATGGCGTGCTCGAGGAAGCTCGGGGACGGCTCGGAGTAGGGTCTCGACGTGCGGGTGCTTCGACGGCCGGAATTCGCGATTTGGGGGAAATCGCAAATTCTCGCCGGAGAAGGGACAATAGCTTGGGGAAAGTTGGGGGTTTTGGAGCTGGTGGAGTGGACTAGCTCCGTGCGGGATGGATTGGGGAATGGTGGAGCGTGGACGAGGAATTTCGCGAAGAGCTTGGGTTCGGCTTGCGCGTCGCGAGGAGGAAGAAGACCGAGCGAGCGCGGGGAAGTGGAAATGACCAAGTGAGCGAGTGAGAGGAGGGGTGGGAGTGCGCGGTGGAGTGCTTGGGCACGCAAGGGAGGCACTGTGCGGCCTCGGGAGCGTGCGAGCGCGTGGGTGGCTGTCGCGGTCGCCATTGATGGCGCGGCGAGCTCGAACAGAGCGCGCGCGACACGATTGGGCGAGGAAGATTGTGGCGTGATCGCTGGGGATCCTCCACAGTGCTCCTTGGCGCGTAGCGAGCGAGCATCGCGACTGCGGGGCGGCGCTGCGCGGCTGCGACCAGTGCCGAGCGAGCTTGCCATGATGGCGCTCCGCGGCGCGAGGCAGCAGTGCGCCGTCGCCCGCGAAGTGACGGTACGGAAGGCTTGGACAAACGCGTGAGGACAAAAGCTAGCTGCCGCCACAGCTCGGCCGACCCGACGCGGTCTCCGCCACACGCCGGCCACGTGGCGGCCGGACTCCGGCCGGAGCAGAGCGCGCCAGAGGGGCGAGCTGGCAGCCCCGTGGAGCTCTTTGCCCCTTTTGAACTTTCTCCAAAAATTTGAGCTGAACTTCGAAACGTGTAAAATTAAAAGTTGGAGTTTGAGGTGCGGGACACAACTTCCGAGCTTGGACCGGGCACTTCGACCAGGCGCTACGGCGCTTCGAGCTTGAACCGCAAGCTCGAGCTTGCCGAGCCTCGAATGGTCGGAAACGCCACTCGAGGGTGAGTGCCCCCCCTCGAGCTTGGCTGCGAAGCCTCGAGCGTGACGGAACGTCGCTCGAGGGTGAGTCCTCGAGCTTGGCTGCGGAGCCTCGAGGGTGACGGAACGTCGCTCGAGGGTGAGTCCTCGAGCTTGGCTGCGGAGCCTCGAGGGTGACGGGAACGTCGCTCGAGGGTAAGTCCTCGAGCTTGGCTGCGGAGCCTCGAGCGCGACGGACACCGGCAGGGCCTCGAGGGTCCTGTCGTGCAGCCTCGAATCGTGACGGAAACTACCGGCTAGGCTCGATCGTCACGGACATAGCTCGATCGTCACGGACATACTGACTAGGCTCGATCGTCACGGACATAGCTCGATCGGGGACGGATTTTTACGGCTAACCTCGATCGTGACGGACATTCCCGCTCGAGGGTCACCGATCGGCGCGAACACCGTGGCGAGGTTGTCGCGAAGGGCTGTCCGAGATGTTTAAGTTTTAGTTGGGTGCCAAACAACCCTTGTTTTTTGAGTTATAATGATATCATTTCTACATAGCCAAATTGTCCCGCATAAATGCTTGCTCCAAACCAAAAAATTGTACTTAAGTTTCTTCTCCACCCCGAATAACCAAGTTCCAAACAAATGTTGAAAACTAGAAGGAGGTGAAATATTAAATGAAACTTGTACAATGTGCCATATTAATCTCTCAACATGACAATCAGAGAAAAGATTTTTTATATTATCATTTAAATTACAAAAACAACACTTTAAACTTCCCTTCCATTGTCTTTTGCAAGGTTATCTTTGTAAGAACTATACCTTTAATTCAGGTACCATATAAGACCTTTATTTTAAGGGCAACTTCAGCTTCTAAAGAATATGTTCCGGGTACAACATCCAGGTGCAGCAAGTGTTCTATACATAGAAACGTACTGTAATCGGCCCTGTTGTTGTATCATCATCTAAATCTAATGTCTTCTTTGAGTCTGTTAATTGGACATTCA
>JACEFO010003015.1:0-22699 GCA_015342445.1 Digitaria exilis
CAGCTAGTCTTGTGTGAGCGGCATCAGTGCTCTGCTCCATCACGGCTCTCTCCTCTCCATCTATAAGAAACATCCCCAGACGTAGCAATGTAGACAAAGGCCCGCATCCCACTAGAGAGATGGGACCAGCACCGCTACAATGAAACTCTTCTTGGTTTGCATCCTTGCCTTGGTGCTGCTCTCTTGCTTCCCCCTGCACCCCGCCGCCCGCCATGGCCGGAAGGATCCGCGGCACCCTTGACAGGCGCCGTCGTCGTCGGTCCGTTCACTCTGGCTCCGCCACCAAACACCATCTCAGTACGGTGGGAACACCACAATTGCCTCATTAATCAGCGTCATGTTTACAAAATGTTATGTCTCAAAGAACATTGCGGGATTGCGTGACCGGGCATCCGTTTCTAACACTGCAAATGGCATGCGCCTGCTCTCTCTTCCCATTGTCGCAGGCACCCTGGTTGCAGTCCACTGTCACGATGGGAAACGGCCGCACGGTCTTCCAGAAGGAGGTCGTTACCGACCGCCACGGCAGGTTCCACGTCCACCTGCCGCAGGAGACAAGCGGCGGCTCCCATCCGTCACGTCCTGCTCGGTGCGCCTCCAGCAGCCATCGAATCACAACGCGGCGGCGTGCGCCGCCACCGCGACCTCCTCTTCCGCGGGGCTCCGCCTCGTCGCCCCGAAGCGCCGCGGGCGGCGGCGCTCGCGTCTTCTCCGCAGGCGAGTTCGGCGTGCATGTGCCAGAGCTCTGTGGCCAGAAGGTAGGTATCTTCTTCCCGCCGCTCCCGTTTGGTGCCGGAGCCTCCCAACATCGGCGGCGTGCCCATCCCGCCGAACCCAATCACGCCAGCGCCGCGTCTCTCGTGCCACCACTCCTGCCCACGCCGTCTCCACCGTCCATCCTGCCACCGCTTGTCCCCACAGCCGCCGCCGTCATCGATAATACCACCGCAGCTGTCAGGCCTGCCACCGTTATTACAATCGCCGCCGCCGCCACCCCACCACAGCTTCTTCCTCCGTTGCTCCCTCCCCTGTTTCCTGGTGTACCGCCGTCCTTCGCATCCAAGAATCGACTCCCCGGGACCCCCCTAAGGCCCTAAGGGAAACATCGAGTTTCAGCCCGTGATTGTGGTTTGGTGTCACGTTCAGAGCATCTACTGTGCGTGGCATTGGAATAGGACGATGTAACAACATGTTGTATCTAGGTTTCCCTGCTCAGTATTATTATATGCATATGCTAAACCGAAATGAAGCAATCATATAACATGCCTAGTTCAATGTCTTCTGTTGAATATGTCGTGAGCGGCTGCTGGTGACCAGTGTTATTACTATTCTACAGGCACTTAGACAGTAGAAAATCTCAAGTGTTTAATCCATGTCGTTCTTTGTGAGTTTCATGTTTACTGCCACGGTGGTCGACTGGCCACGCGCACCTATAGTTTATTAGGCGTTTTTACAATGCTTGATAGGTACAAAAAGGTACCAAGCGTACTATTTGTTAAATAAATTGTAGCCGTTGATCTTTTTTGTATTTGGTGAAGTATTTGTTTTTTTGAAAAACAAAATGGAGGGGCAATATGATAACTCTGCGTCTCGTATATGCATATACTGCCCTCCGCGTTGCGTTCCGAGATCCGGCTCGCTCCCTCGTGCCGTGGCCGGCGTCGTTCTCTTCCCACCGGTCGACCCCGCCGTGGCCTCCTGCCGGTCGTCCCCGCCGCCACCGTGGCCTCCTTGCCGGTCGTCCCTGCCGCCACCGTGGCTCCTCGCCGACACCTCCCCCCACCTCCCCCGCAGCTCATTGTTGTGGCCTCTTCACCGCATACTCGTCTCCGTGGCCTCCTCGCCGTTCCCCGGCAGTCTCGGACATATCCAATCAGATTGAGAGTGCGATCACCCGGCTCCGGCTGCCACCATTGGAAATAGGCGGGCGAAACAGGTACATATGCCTCTATTTCATTCCCATCGATTCTGTTGTCCGGATAGACCCTGATGGTCTATCTTCACGCTCTTCTTCCTTCTCTCGATCCGAATCTCCAGGGACGATTGATTGATCTTTTCAATGATTCAACTCACTGCAGCAGATCTTCTCACATGGTCCCAACTCTCATGATGCTAGTTGGATACTAGGATCAAACACCTACAATTTCTCCTCAGTAAAACAGTAAGAGTTTTCCTCGATCCTTTAATTTCATATATGCTCAAGTTTTCTCTGCTTGCATGCGTGATGCCGTGATATAGTGATAGACTCTCGTCACTCAGCCACTCATTTCACAATGTCAATGATTTATGGATGCTGATTTCTCTGCCCATCACCCTGGTCTACTATATCTGCAGGCTGCCTTTTGGTTTAGGTAATCCCTGCAAGGACTGTAGGTCAGTTGTGGATAACCTAACACGATAGTAATATTATCTGTGATGTCTAGTCTGGCAACAATTTTCATACCACTGCTGTTTGATGATTATTTGTCAAGTTAAATGGTTCAATCTGAATTCAGACTTAAAAAAATGTAAGCATTGTTTTACCTGAATTCCATTGCTGGAATTAGAATGCCTGCAAGATTTCTGTTGTGTTTTATGTGCTTAGTTTGTTTAATCATGTGGGACGAGTTAGTATTCAAAAGCCTAGTTGACCCTCTGTTACATGTGCAGGTTTATGGTGTGAACTCCTGTGGTGCATCGAGACAATTTTCTGTTGGTGGATGATGTGAGATGAGGAATCCCAACTCTGCTGAAAACCTCGTTATGCTGAGTAGTGTATATTCCTATATGCATGTTCCTAGGCCCATCCTGGTCTAATTTTCTTTGTATTTTTCGTCAGTGTGTCGTAAGCTGCATCAAGCATGCAGTCTTTACCTTGTAGCCCTGCCATTCTTCATTTGATTGTGCACATGTTTTGCGTTACTGTGTGATAATAAGTACTGGGCCAAAGGTGCTCTGAGAAAAAGTTTAGCATTTTTCATTTATTTGGAATATATGAATTGCAACCTGGTTGGGCTTGTCTTGTGGATCGTTATATGTGCCTCGACAATGAATCATTTTCTTCAATAGGGATGTTTTCGCATAAGCAAAAGCTTACAAATTGCTATCTACTGAACTCTGCATACTATGTGTCATCAATTGACCATTCAGGTCAGGTCCTTTAGGGAATCAGGTTAGATGTGTGATCAATCGACCATTTTGTGACAAATGCAGATTGTGTTCGCCTCAGCATACAGATACATCGCAGAATTAATGGTGCCAAAGGATGTTGCAAAACACAAGAGAAACAATGCAGTCGTTTACTGAAACTGAAATTGGAAATTGATAAAATAACTCTACACTCTAAATAAGTTTTGGTACTTTAGGACAAGTTTTGGAAGATTTTTTTATAGAAACAGGAATATATTTTAATATTCCAGCCTCTGGAGTGGTAGCTGCATATAGCTGTTCATTATTACAAAGCCATGAAAAGGAAACAGAAACCGAATAAGAAAAGTCGTTCCAAAACAGCCATGGCCTTAATTGTACCGAAGTCTATTTGCTAAAAAAGCCATCCATTCGTGGCAAAAAGTCCATTACAATAGTTTTCAAGCGATACGACATCGCCAATTGAATTGGGATCGTTCCCCCTCCTTTTGCTGCAGTGCCAGAACTGTGGCGGTTCCACTCCGAAATTATTCCGAGTTAAGTACCTTGGGACCACTAATCACGTAGTCAGGCACTTAATCCGGAATAAGCTGGAGCGCCGTCGGATTAAACCCGATTAAACCACGTACTTTCTCGATCGAAAACAACAGCACGCCCACACGAAGGTGAGTTCCAGAGATAACAACATTCCAACAAATTAACTTACACAAATAGGTATTCACAGTTATACAAACCAGGTTCAAATTTTAAATCAGAGTACAAAGTCTTGCAGCGGAATTAAAAGTTCAACAACTGAAATTAACGTTCATTGCAGCGGAAGATAAACATCTAACGACGATACAAGCAACTCCGTGCTGAAGCCCTGCCACGAAGCTACTCCTCCCGATCCTCGCCAGAGGACGGAACCCATTCGATGTGCCAGCCAGGTGGAACCTGGACAGGCCAAGACAAAGCATCGACATCCAAAGGAATACCTGTAAAAATAATGCCACAAGCAAGGCTGAGTAATACTAATACTCAGCAAGACTTACCCGTCGGGTGAAAACTACATCACCGACATC
The DNA here is from genome assembly GCA_015342445.1 of Digitaria exilis. Taxonomy (NCBI): domain Eukaryota; kingdom Viridiplantae; phylum Streptophyta; class Magnoliopsida; order Poales; family Poaceae; genus Digitaria; species Digitaria exilis. The sequence goes on from JACEFO010003015.1 coordinate 4,188, forward strand.
TAGACAATGAAAGGCTTTTGGCTAGTGGGTTTGTTTGCCAAAAAGCAACTAAATAAGTCCTTGCTTTCAAGTTTTAGCATCATATTCTAGTAAATTTAACCATTCTAGATTAGCATCCTCTCTAAGCATACAAGTGGTGCAATACAATTTAATTCATACAACAAGTTCATAAATCTCATAATTCCACTTGTTACTCAAATGTAGCAGGGGCGGTCAAGCAGTCTTCATTAACCGCGAGAAGCGGACAGTTCGAACCGAATTTGTGCTACCTGGCCAGGGAAAACCCAACACACACGGATACTCTGCCTGCTATAAAAGGTACAAGCATTTCCAACCTTTCCCATCGATCCACAATTCGGAACCGGGTCCACTTCCTTAGGATAAAGGTTTACTGCTTCACTCACAGCATCACGCATATATCCACAAGTGTACGGCAGGGAAAAACAAAGTTTCCCAAGGAGAGATGGCTATCGGCCCTAGCTGCTTCAATCTGGTACCGGGCGCCTTACCGGCTCCCATATACCGGCATGCATGTGGTACGTTCAAAAACTTGACACACTCAACCACACATTTCGACCTTAAATCAATTATCATACACGGACGGAGATCTACATCTATCATCCCGCCCGTCAATCCTTATGATTCCAACATAAGTAAAGACAAGCAATTCCTATGTCTCGCGAGTGACAGGAAATCACTCGACTTGTAACGGACCTAAAGCAATGCTCTATCGATCCTTTCATACTAGTATTGCAATTCATAGGTACTAGGAAATGTGCAGCTAAGGTATTCAATCAACTCCTTGAAACGTAAATGCACAGACCATAGAGAATTCAAGTGATAATTTGTAAAGTTAGGTTATGCTCCGGGGCTTTGCCTTCTTGCATCGGGACTGGCGGGTTAGCCTCGGGTGGTCAGCTTCTTACACCGGCACCGTGCTCCGGGATCCTGTCCTCGTCTGCGGGATGCAGGGTTAGTCGCCGTCTGGTGATAGCCGCCTTGTACGTGATATGCATAAACTTTAGGGTGGCCTGTTTCTGGAATTTCAGATTTCCATTTAATTTTATTCTATTCTTAACGATTCAAAAAGGTTTATTTCTTTTTATATAAATCGATTTCCATCTAGGATTACTTCGCAGTTTTTGGTTTCTCCATTTCTGTTCATTCTATTTTTTATCTATAAACTTTATGGCCAGCTACTGGAGTATAAGAGGCTAAGCTCACTCCAACAATTTAGCTAATTTTGGCCTACAACATTAATTTATTAAAATATATATCAAGTTGCCTGCCAGCAGAATTGAAATTAATTCATATTAAATTGAAATGCATGCCATTTCAGGAGATTTTCCTACCAAAGCTAGGCATAAGCATGAGGAGGGCTCCGGCCAAGTGATGGCTCAAATAACCCTTGGGTAGTCCTCAATAATTTTCCATCCAAAAACACATATTTTAATTATTTACCATCCTAAGCTGAGCAAAAATTAAGTTTCTCATTTTTCACAGGTGTGCTAAACGAGTTTTTATCCTCAGGAGCAAAATTGATGATTTTTCACTGCCCAGATTATTTTTAATGATTTCTGCACTGGCAAAAAGACAGAAAACCTATTTTAATTCATAACAAGGAGCTGTAGTCATATTTTAAGTCCCCTTTGGACAAAGCTGTCCCAAGTCACTACAAACAACATATCCAAAGCTCAACCCTAGCCGTAGCTCTGGATTTGAAATGGTGCACACTTTAGGTTTTCATAGTTTGAATTTAATTCACATACAGTTCGTCAAAAGTACAAACATGTCTAATAGAGATTGTAGTTTAGACTCTCAGGAATCCAGAGAGTATTTTTTGCATTTTTATGATTTTTTTGTACGAGTTTTAATGGATTTTACAAGTTTCGGGAAAAAATCAAACCTAGACTTAAGAATCTTTTTACGCAGAGAACCCTAGATCTTTCAAAACTTCGCGAACCAGTCCTGCACTTTTGCACAGAGGCCCTTAAACAAAGGTAGACGATGAAGAAAGGTCCCTGGGACCTCGCCGGAGTTGCGCCGGGCAAACTACGGCGAACTAGGCACGGGGAAGTGGGGGAAATGATCCTGGGCTCACCACGAGTCGTTTGAGGACGGTTTGGAGGCTGGGGGAGGTCGGAGTTGTGCCGGCGACGAGGAGGTGGCGGCGCGGCCGCCGCGGCTTCTACGCCGGCGAGCTCGGGGTCGTTCGCGGAGGGGGGAGAGGTCCTTGAGCACCAGCAGAGCTTGGGGAAGCTAATGGCGTGCTCGAGGAAGCTCGGGGACGGCTCGGAGTAGGGTCTCGACGTGCGGGTGCTTCGACGGCCGGAATTCGCGATTTGGGGGAAATCGCAAATTCTCGCCGGAGAAGGGACAATAGCTTGGGGAAAGTGGGGGTTTTGGAGCTGGTGGAGTGGACTAGCTCCGTGCGGGATTGGATTGGGGAATGGTTAGGAGCCGTGACGAGGAATTTCGCGAAGAGCTTGGGTTCGGCTTGCGCGTCGCGAGGAGGAAGAAGACCGAGCGAGCGCGGGGAAGTGGAAGACCAAGTGAGCGAAGTGAGAGGAGGGGTGGGAGTGCGCGGTGGAGTGCTTGGGCACGCAAGGGAGGCACTGTGCGGCCTCGGGAGCGTGCGAGCGCGTGGTGGCTGTCGCGGGTCGCATTGATGGCGCGGCGAGCTCGAACAGAGCGCGCGCGACACGATTGGGGCGAGGAAGATTGTGGCGTGATCGCTGGGGATCCTCCACAGTGCTCCTTGGCGCGTAGCGAGCGAGCATCGCGACTGCGGGGCGGCGCTGCGCGGCTGCGACCAGTGCCGAGCGAGCTTGCCATGATGGCGCTCCGCGGCGCGAGGCAGCAGTGCGCCGTCGCCCGCGAAGTGACGGTACGGAAGGCTTGGACAAACGCGTGAGGACAAAAGCTAGCTGCCGCCACAGCTCGGCCGACCCGACGCGGTCTCCGCCACACGCCGGCCACGTGGCGGCCGGACTCCGGCCGGAGCAGAGCGCGCCAGGGGCGAGCTGGCAGCCCCGTGGAGCTCTTTGCCCCTTTTGAACTTTCTCCAAAAATTTGAGCTGAACTTCGAAACGTGTAAAATTAAAAGTTGGAGTTTGAGGTGCGGGACACAACTTCCGAGCTTGGACCGGGCACTTCGACCAGGCGCTACGGCGCTTCGAGCTTGAACCGCAAGCTCGAGCTTGCCGAGCCTCGAATGGTCGGAAACGCCACTCGAGGGTGAGTGCCCCCCCTCGAGCTTGGCTGCGAAGCCTCGAGCGTGACGGAACGTCGCTCGAGGGTGAGTCCTCGAGCTTGGCTGCGGAGCCTCGAGGGTGACGGAACGTCGCTCGAGGGTGAGTCCTCGAGCTTTGGCTGCGGAGCCTCGAGGGTGACGGAACGTCGCTCGAGGGTAAGTCCTCGAGCTTGGCTGCGGAGCCTCGAGCGCGACGGACGGCGGGGGCCTCGAGGGTCCTGTCGTGCAGCCTCGAATCGTGACGGAAACTACCGGCTAGGCTCGATCGTCACGGACATAGCTCGATCGTCACGGACATACTGACTAGGCTCGATCGTCACGGACATAGCTCGATCGGGACGGATTTTTACGGCTAACCTCGATCGTGACGGACATTCCCGCTCGAGGGTCACCGATCGGCGCGAACGCCGTGGCGAGGTTGTCGCGAAGGGCTGTCCGAGATGTTTAAGTTTTAGTTGGGTGCCAAACAACCCTTGTTTTTGAGTTATAATTGAATTTTTTGACGAATTTTTGAATTTCAACCCAATTTCCTGTTGCATTGATTTTAATTGCACTTTTTAATTCTTTTGACATCAGAGATGTCACAGCCTACCCCCCTTAAAAGGAATCTCGTCCCGAGATTCGATTACACTTAGGAACAAGGTGGGAAAAAGGTACCTTGGTCTAAGAAAGGATGTCGGGGTAGTTCTTCTTTAGATAGTCTTCGGTTTCCCATGTGGCTTCATCTTCGGAGTGATGACTCCACTGAATTTTGTACATTTTAACTCCCTTCCTTCGTGTTTGTCTCTCTTTCTCGTCGAGGATCTTAACAGGATACTCATCATAAGAGAGATCCGGTTCAACCGAGAGTTCCTCTTCAATAACCTCGGTTGGAACACGAAGACACCTCTTGAGTTGAGAAACATGGAATACATTGTGTACCGCTGAAAGTTTCTCGGGAAGCTTCACTTGATAGGCTACCGGCCCACATTGCTGAGTGATTTCATACGGGCCGATAAAGCGAGGTGCAAGCTTGCCTTTTAGTCCGAATCTATGCACACCCTTGGTCGGGGAGACCTTAAGATACACGTGATCACCAACTTCAAACTGAAGTGGCTTCCGCCGCTGGTCAAAGTAGCTCTTTGCCCGTGAGCTGAGCGGTCTTCAAGTTCTCCCGAATGATCCTACCCTTTTCTTCTGCTTCCTTCAAAGGTCAGGGCCATAAGTATATCTCTCGCCTGCCTGGGACCAACACAACGGGGTCCGACATCTTCTTACCATATAAGGCTTCGAAAGGTGCCATTTTAAGGCTCGCTTGGTAGCTGTTGTTATAGGAGAATTCAGCCAGAGACAAACATTCTCCCAATTCTTCCCCATTAATGGATAACACAAGCTCGAAGCATATCCTCGAGTATTTGGTTTACCCTTTCCGGTGCTGCCATCGGTCTTGTGGGGTGATATGCCGAACTACGGATCAGTTTGGTGCCTAGGGACAATTGCAACTGTTCCCAAAAGCGTGCTACGAACGGGAGCACCACGATCTGAAATTATCGTCTTGGGTACCCCATGTAGACAAACGATCCGCTCCAAATAAATCTCCGCGTACTTCTTAGCGTTATAAAAGGTATTGACCGATAAAATGTGCGGTCCTTGGTAAGGCGGTCCACAATTACCCAAATGGAGTCGTGCCCACTGCGGGGTTCTGGGAAGTCCAACAATGAAGCCATGCTTATTATCTTCCCACTTCCATGAGGGAATAGGTAGAGGTTGAAGCGTGCCTGCTTACCTTCAAGTGCCTGCCTTAACCCGCTGCATGTGTCACATTCCGACACATACGTGGCAATTTCTCGCTTCATTCGAGTCCACCAAAAGTTTTGTTTCAATCTTGGTACATTTTGGTGCTGCGGGATGGATAGAAAATTTAGAGAGATGTGCCTCATCCATAATCTTCCTCCGGAGTTCCGTGTTTTTAGGCACCACGAGGCGATGCCCGAACCACATTACTCCCTGCCCATCTAGCCGGAAACACTTGTACTTCTCTTTCACCTTCTCCTTGGCACAATTTCCTTTTAAGGATTTTAATGCACGCGTCATTTAATTGGGCTACCACAATCTGATCGGCAAGGTTGGTTCCCACTGCAACATGGTTGAAGTACCCGTGTGGACAATCTCTAAATTGAGCTTTGCCATTTTCGTGACACAGGGTGTCGGCATAGACTCCACGGAAAGACAATGACAACGAGCCTTGCGGCTTGCGCATCCCGCGACTAAATTAGCCTTCCCGGGTGATAATGCACACTAAGGTCATAGTCCCTTTGCTAACTCCAACCATCTTCGCTGTCTCATATTCAATTGTGCCTGAGTGAAAAACATATTTGAGGCTCTTGTGGTCTGTGTATATGTTGCAGGGAACACCCATCAAATAGTGTCTCCACATCTTGAGAGCATGAATAACCGCTGCTAACTCAAGATCATGCGTGGGGTAGTTTTGCTCATGAGGCCGAAGTGCTCGAGAAGCATAAGCAATCACTCGGTTTTCTTGCATGAGAACACAGCCAAGACCGGTGCCTGATGCATCGCAATAGACATCATAAGGCTTGGTGCAATCGGGCTGAGCCAAAACTGGGGCTGAAGTTAAATGTCTTCGCAAGGTGTGGAAAGCTTCCTCACATTTGTCATTCCACTCAAATTTAACTCCCTTCTTCAAGAGTTCGGTCATGGGCTTTGCTATCCGAGAGAAATCCGGAATAAAGCGGCGGTAATACCCGGCTAAACCCAGAAAACTCCGAATCTCGTGGACAGAAGTAGGTGGTTGCCAATCTAGCACCTCTTGCACTTTGGTTGGATCCACGGATATACCATCCTTGGAAACCGTGTGACCTAAAAACTTCACGCTCTCCAGCCAAAATTCACACTTGGAGAACTTGGCGTAGAGCTGGTGATCTCTCAATCTCTGAAGAACAATGCGAAGGTGCTCGGCATGCTCTTCCTCATTCTTAGAATATATAAGAATGTCATCAATGAAAACCACCACAAACTTGTCTAGTTCAGACATGAAGACCGAATTCATGAGGTACATGAAGTAGGCCGGGGCATTGGTGAGTCCAAAAGACATAACCAAGAATTCATAAAGTCCATATCGTGTGGAAAAGGCAGTCTTTGGAATGTCACAAGGCCTGATTTTGATTTGGTGATAGCCAGAGCGAAGGTCAATCTTGGAGAACACTCTGGCGCCAGCTAGTTGGTCAAACAAGATGTCAATACGGGGAAGCGGATACTTGTTCTTAATAGTTACCGCATTGAGAGGCCGGTAATCAATACACAACCTCAAGGAATGGTCCTTCTTCTTCACAAAGATAGCGGGACATCCCCAAGGTGATACACTTGGACGAATGAAACCCTTATCTAGCAATTCTTGGAGTTGAATTTTTAATTCAGCCAATTCATTGGGCGGCATTCTATATGGTCTCTTTGATATAGGTGCTGTGCCAGGTTGAAGTTCAATCACGAATTCAATGTCTCTATCCGGCGGCATCCCAGGTAAGTCATCCGGAAATACATCGGCATACTCACATACCACCGGAATGTCCTTTAGTTGGGTTTCTACCATTGCATAAGCACACGCATCGACACAAGTCCGTTGTGGCAGATATAGCACACTCGGGCCCTGCGTAGGCGAGTTTATCTCAACAACTCGTTCCGCAACATCTAGGACAACCTTATGTTGAGTCATCCAATTGGCTCCTAATACAATGTCAATTCCTTCCATTCCCAGCAGAATCAAATCAGTAGGAAATGTTTTACTTCCCAACCTGATCGGAACCTTGTGGGTGACTTGGTTGGATGCAATTTTACCTCCCGCAGTTGATATCACGTATGATGATTTGGTATGGTACGATTTTAATCCGCATTTCACATGAAACCTTGTGCTTATAAAACTATGTGTTGCCCCGGAATCAAACAATATCACAGCAGGTTGAGTGCAGATAGGGAAGGTACCAGTCATGTCTGGGGCTCCCTCGGGTAAGTCGGCCAAGGTGGTGTAGTTGAGCCGTCCTTGGCGAACTTGCACACGCTGTTGCTGCTTGCCCTTGCCTTGCTGATTTTTCCCGGGCGCTGGTTTTGCTGCTTGTTCTGCGGGCAATCCTTGATAAAATGATCTTTACTTCCACACTTGAAGCACTGATAGCCGGCTCCAGGGCGAGCTGGCTGCTGTGCATTTTGCCTTGGTGCTTGCTGCTGCTGCGGCGGTGGAGGGAAACGAGGCGCGTTAGGCTGTGGCGGCCTAGCAACCCATCCACCTCCCTGAGGTGCCCTGGACTGTCCCTGCGGTGCAGCCGGGGGAACCAAGCGGAACCTTTGTGGCTGCGCGCTCGACGGTCCAGCGGGAGTCTTCCTCTTCTTTTCCGCCTTGTGCACCATGTTGGCGTCTTCTTGAGCGATGGCAAGGTTCACGAGATCGCCGTACGTGGCAGCACGGGTGGTGGCCAACTGTGCCTTTAACTTGGTGTTAAGGCCACGTCGGAACCTCTCTAGCTTCTTCTCGTCGGAGTCGGCGTGATGACCCGCATAAGGGCACAGACCATTGAAGGCCTGGGCGTACTGAAGCACTGTACGGGTACCCTGGGTCAGCGCCAAAAACTCATTCAGCTTTCGCTCTACTAGACCGGCCGGAATGTGATGAGCCTTGAATGCAGCCTTGAACTCATCCCACTCAACTACATGACCCTCCTGCTGCAGGGCCAGGTAATTCTCCCACCAAAGGAGAGCTGGGCCGCGGAGTTGCTGTGCCGCGAACACGACCTTGCGGTTGGAGGTGCAAGGCGTCGCCAGAATGGTGAACTTGGACTCGATAGCTCGAATCCAGGTGTCGGCCTCCAAAGGTTCGTCAGCTCGAGAGAAGATCGGCGGGTGCGTCGCCAGAAAATCCTCGTATCGGGCCACCTGAGGCTGAGGGGCCCGTTGACCTCCCTGCTGAAGCATCTGCTGCTGCATCATCTGTTGCTGATGCTGCAGGTTCCGGAGAATCTCCGTTTGCGTGGCGTAGAGCTGCTGCCACGTAGGAGGTTGCTGCGGTGGAGGAGGTGGCGGTGGCTGTTGCTGCCCCTCTGGCCCCTGCTGGTTAGCGTTGGAGCCACTAGCGTCGTGACCGCTGCGGGTGATTGCCATCTGCAGCAGGTACTTGTATTAGCCACATTCCATAAGCTTGCATAATGAATGACAAGATAGAACGTGACAATATATTAAGTGTACTGCGCAGAATGGCAAATCAGCACGCAGTTCGGGAGAAAAATCATATCTCCCAACAGGAAACAAGTCAAATGCTCCCATTCGGTCAGTAGCTCGGAAATTTTATGCTCTACAACTTTCATGTTGGGCTCGGAATCAAATTCGGACTGGAACTAAGCCGAAAAATTCAATCTTTAGCTCTCTGCATTTGCTGTTTTTCAGCAGGCCGAGCTATAGTGTTTTGGTTGCCATTTTTATTTCGCTTAACCAATGGGGTTGCAATTCGGTGATCATTTTGTTTGACAAATTCCAAACAACTTTGTAGTTCACATCACAGCCCAGAAATGAATGGAAAACCCATCAATAATTAAAACAAGGTCAGCTGCAGAACGTTTTCAACACAGCTGTAACAACATCATCAAGTTTTACACCACAACCACACCATTAATTTACATTGCCACCAAATAGGAGGAGCTCAACTCCATCTAGCCTATTATAACATGAAGCCAAAATCTAGGCCTAGCGGAGGAGTAAACTTGCTACTACCACTCTAAAAATCATCCAAGTTATTAGCGGTAGCCTCGCTGCCCATAGGTGAAGGTGGAGCTGGAAGGGGCGGCATGTCATCCTCGGTGTCCATGTCGGAATCGGGGGGCCTCTCCTTCACCATTCCCTCCTTCTTGCTCAAGAAGGTGCTGAGCGTCATGGGCGGCAAGCATAGCATTTGCATGCTCCAAGGTACCATGTACCTCCTCAAGCTCATCTCTAGTTTGTGCTAACTCATTCTGGGTGTTGTTGTGTGCAATCTGGAGGTCATTCAATTGCCTCTCCAAGTCAGCAATCATGGCATCTCTAGTGGTCACCTCAATGGACAAAGAGGTCCTCTCAACCCCTATGTCACGGGCGCGAGCCGACATGTCCATGGCAATGTTGAGCATCTCGCTCTGCGACCGTCCAAGAAGTGCCTGCAAACGGTGATAGGCTCGGATCCACCTCATCATCAAAGCGGCTGCTGCGACGGGGCTCTCCGCCATCCTCAAAGGAGAGCTAAGGTAGCGCCTCATCCAGTGGGGATCATCCGGCTGAGTTGGTGGAAACAGCCCAAGCAACTGGTGCTCTACCAAGCTCTGGTTCTGAGCACAAAAAGAACTGATGCCATTCAAGGCAGCTAGCTCACAAGTCGTCTCCATGTGGTGTCCATGAACTTCCACCGTCCAGGTGGGGGAACTAGGACACGGCGGGTGGCGATAGACCACCAAACGCACACGGGAACGAGTCACACCACGGTCTCGGATGAGGATTCTCTCATATTGTGGCGGTGTAGGGTAGCCAAGTGCCTGTAGAACCGACCACAAGATGCTAGGGAAACCTTCCCATCCCAAGCAATCAGAGAAGGACACGTCGTTGGGGTGGCTAGCCAGGTCAGCGAGGGCGTCCATCTGAACCAAAAGGAAAAAGGGGCAAGGGTGAGCACCGGGTAGCGCCAAAGAATAAGAACAGATTCTGTGCAGGGTAGTAAAAATTTCAAAACTCGAAATCTACAAGCTCAAAAATTCCCAAATTTGGCCAGGACATTGTTTAAGTAATTCCTAACAAGTTTCATTTTGGAGGTTTGAGCAGAAACTGTCGTTAAGATGGTGTAAAAAATTCAATTTTTATCTCACTGTCCCCAGAAATTTCCAGCAGACAGGGGGTTACCATTTTTAGCATAACTCCAATTTTACTGAACCATTTTCGTTGAAATTTCTCCAGCATTTACTCCATAATATTTATGACAACTTTCGTGTTGAACACTTTTTCGTTCGACAACGTTTTCAGTTTCGAATTAAGGGTGCAACAGATTGTTCTCAGCAGGATTTTTGGGTTGTGATTTCAATTCCTTTGATGGCGGTTCGATTCGGTCACTTATTAAAATCCATGTCAATTCAGTGAGATGCAATGCATGAGCGGCCTATTCGTTCTCTCCAACACACATGCCAATAACTTTTGGCTTACGAAATTAGTGCCGGTGGCTAGGCAATATCCGTCTCTCCCTATATTAACTAGTCGAACTTCTAACCGTCTCAACATACGGATTCGCGGTTAGTGTACCTGCAGAAAATTTCATTTCAGAGCATGTATAATCAACCTTTCGTGCCAGCACTCACGAAAGCGTCTCCATTCATTACCACCCACTATATAGAGGTGGCACCCGAACGTTTAACATTGAACGGGCAATGTTCATATGTCACCAAAGCGACATATTGACAGTTTCATACGCTAATAGAATAGCGTATTGACTTTGTGCCGCCATCATAATTTGCATATGATGCCGTGGTACGCTAGAGCATCGCCGTACCTTGCGCCCACCATCCTATTCTATTTTCATACGCCATCACAGCGTATTGACTATGTGCCGCCACTATATTTTCATATAGTGCCGTGGTACGTTACAGCAATCGCCGTACCTTGCCCCACCATTGCGGAAAGTAAATGACAGAATGAAATGTGCTGGAAGTCAGTATAATATATTATTTTGCCACCTATCATATCGTGATCCCTTAACCCACATAGGCTTCACACTCTAGATAACATCCTTAGCGGTCCTAACAACAACCTTCCACCGAAAGCACGGCGGAAGTACGAGTTGGCAAATTTTATTCCAAAAAATATTTATTTAAGGTTTGTTGGTCTCTCCGGTGCGCTGTTTCGGCTCTGATGCCAGCTGTGGCGGTTCCACTCCGAAATTATTCCGAGTTAAGTACCTTGGGACCACTAATCACGTAGTCAGGCACTTAATCCGGAATAAGCTGGAGCGCCGTCGGATTAAACCCGATTAAACCACGTACTTTCTCGATCGAAACAACAGCACGCCCACACGAAGGTGAGTTCCAGAGATAACAACATTCCACAAATTAACTTACACAATAGGTATTACAAGTTATTACAAACCAGGTTCAAATTTAAATCAGAGTACAAGTCTTGCAGCGGAATTAAAAGTTCAACAACTGAAATTAACGTTCATTGCAGCGGAAGATAAACATCTAACGACGATACAAGCAACTCCGTGCTGAAGCCTGCCACGAAGCTACTCCTCCCGATCCTCGCCAGAGGACGGAACCCATTCGATTGTGCAGCCAGGTGGAACCTGGACAGGGCCAAGACAAAGCATCGACATCCAAAGGAATACCTGTAAAATAATGCCACAAGCAAGGCTGAGTATACTAATACTCAGCAAGACTTACCCGTCGGGTGAAAACTACATCACCGACATCTAGACAATAAAGGCTTTTGGCTAGTGGGTTTGTTTGCCAAAAAGCAACTAAATAAGTCCTTGCTTTCAAGTTTAGCATCATATTCTAGTAAATTTAACCATTCTAGATTAGCATCCTCTCTAAGCATACAAGTGGTGCAATACAATTTAATTCATACAACAATTCATAAATCTCATAATTCCACTTGTTACTCAATGTAGCAGGGCGGTCAAGCAGTCTCATTAACCGCGAGAAGCGGACAGTTCGAACCGAATTTGTGCTACCTGGCCAGGGAAACCCAACACACACGGATACTCTGCTGCTATAAAGGTACAAGCATTTCCCAACCTTCCCATCGATCCACAATTCGGAAACCGGGGTCCACTTCCTAGGATAAAGGTTACTGCTTCAACTCACAGCATCACGCATATATCCACAAGTGTACGGCAGGGGAAACAAAGTTTCCAAGGAGAGATGGCTATCGGCCCTAGCTGCTTCAATCTGGTACCCATCCGGGCTTACCGGCTCCCATATACCCGGCATGCATGTGGTACGTTCAAAAACTTGAACACACTCAACCACAACATTCGAACCTTAAATCAATTATCATACACGGACGGGAGATCTAACATCTATCATCCCGCCCGTCAATCCTTATGATTCCACATAAGTAAAGACAAAGCAATTCCTATGTCTGCGAGTGACAGGAAAATCACTCGACTTGTAACGGACCTAAAGCAATGCTCTATCGATCCTTTCATACTAGTATTGCAATTCAAGGTACTAAGGAATGTCAGCTAAGGTATTCAATCAACTCCTTGAAACGTAAATGCACAGACATAGAGAATTCAAAGTGCATAATTTGGTAAAAGTTAGGTTAATGCTCCGGGGCTTGCCTTCTTGCTCCGGACTGGGGGTTAGCCTCCGGGTTGGTCACTTCTACACCGGCACCGTGCTCGGGACTCCTTCCCGTCTGCGGGGATGAGGGTGTAGTCGCCGTCTGGGATAGCGCCTTCTACATGATATGCATAACTTAGGGTGGCTGTTCTGGAATTTCAGATTCCATTTATTTTATTCTATCTAACTACAAAAAAGGTTTATTCTTTATATAATCGATCTTCCATCTAGATTACTTCGCAATTTTGTTTCTCCATTTCTGTTCATCATTTTTATCTATAAACTTTATGGCAGCTACTGGAGTATAAGAGCTAAGCTCACTCCAAAATTTAGCTAATTTTGAGCTACACATAATTTATAAAATTATATCAAGTTGCTGCCAGCAGAATTGAAATTAATTCATATAAAATTGAAAATTCCATCCATTTCAGGAGATTTTCTACCAAGCTAGCATAAGCCATGAGGAGGGCTCCGGCCAAGTGATGGCTCAAAATAAACCCTTGGGTAGTCCTCAATAATTTTCCATCCAAAAACACATATTTAATTATTTACCATCCTAAAGCTGAGCAAAAATTAAGTTTCTCATTTTCACAGGTGTGCTAACGAGTTTTTAGTCCTCAGGCAAAATGAATGATTTTTCACTGCCCAGATTTATTTTTAATGATTTCTGCACTGCAAAAAGACAGAAAACCTATTTTAATTCATAACAGGAGCTGTAGTTCATATTTTTAAGTCCCTTTGGACACAAGCTGTCCCAAGTCACTACAAACAACATATCCAAAGCTCAACCCTAGCGTAGCTCTGGATTTGAAAATGGTGCACAACTTTAGGTTTTTCATAGTTTGAATTTTAATTCACATACAGTTCGTCAAAAGTACAAACATGTCTAATAGAGATTGTAGTTTAGACTCTCAGGAATCCAGAGAGTATTTTTTTGCATTTTTATGATTTTTGTACGAGTTTTAATGGATTTTACAAGTTTCGGGAAAAATCAAACCTAGACTTAAGAATCTTTTTACGCAGAGAAGCCCTAGATCTTTCAAAACTTCGCGAACCAGTCCTGCACTTTTGCACAGAGGCCCTTAACAAAGGTAGACGATGAAGAAAGGTCCCTGGGACCTCGCCGGAGTTGCCGCCGGGCAAACTAACGGCGAACTAGGCACGGGGAAGTGGGGGGAAATGATCCTGGGCTCACCACGAGTCGTTTGAGGACGGTTTGGGAGGCTGGGGGAGGTCGGAGTTGTGCCGGCGACGAGGAGGTGGCGGCGCGGCCGCCCGCGGCTTCTACGCCGGCGAGCTCGGGGTCGTTCGCGGAGGGGGGGAGAGGTCCTTGAGCACCAGCAGAGCTTGGGGAAGCTAATGGCGTGCTCGAGGAAGCTCGGGGACGGCTCGGAGTAGGGTCTCCGACGTGCGGGTGCTTCGACGCCGGAATTCGCGATTTGGGGGAAATCGCAAATTCTCGCCGGAGAAGGGACAATAGCTTGGGGAAAGTTGGGGGTTTTGGAGCTGTGGAGTGGACTAAGCTCCGTCGGGATGGATTGGGGAATGGTGGGAGCGTGGACGAGGAATTTCGCGAAGAGCTTGGGTTCGGCTTGCGCGTCGCGAGGAGAAGAAGACGAGCGAGCGCGGGGAAGTGGAAATACCAAGTGAGCGAGTGAGAGGAGGGGTGGGAGTGCGCGGTGGAGTGCTTGGGCACGCAAGGGAGGCACTGTGCGGCCTCGGGAGCGTCGAGCGCGTGGGTGGCTGTCGCGGTCGCCATTGATGGGCGCGGCGAGCTCGAACAGAGCGCGCGCGGACACGATTGGGCGACGGAAGATTGTGGCTGATCGCTGGGATCCCTCCACAGTGCTCCTGGCGCGTAGCGAGCGAGCATCGCGACTGCGGGGCGGCGCTGCGCGGCTGGCGACCAGTGCGAGCGAGCTTGCCATGATGGCGCTCCGCGGGCGAGGCAGCAGTGCGCGTCGCCCGCGAAGTGACGGTACGGAGGCTTGGGACAAACGCGTGAGGACAAAAGCTAGCTGCCGCCACAGTCGGCCGAACCCGACGCGGTCTCCGCCACACGCCGGCCACGTGGCGGCCGGACTCCGGCCGGAGCAGAGCGCGCCAGGGCGAGCTGGCAGCCCCGTGGAGCTCTTTGCCCCTTTTTGAAACTTTCTCCAAAAATTTGAGCTGAACTTCGAAACGTGTAAAATTAAAGTTGGAGTTTGAGGTGCCGGGAACAACTTCCGAGCTTGGACCGGCACTTCGACCAGGCGCTACGCGCTTCGAGCTTGAACCGCAAGCTCGAGCTTGCCGAGCCTCGAATGGTCGGAAACGCCACTCGAGGGTGAGTGCCCCCCCTCGAGCTTGGCTACGAAGCCTCGAGCGTGACGGAACGTCGCTCGAGGGTGAGTCCCGAGCTTGGCTGCGGAGCCTCGAGGGTGACGGAACGTCGCTCGAGGGTGAGTCCTCGAGCTTGGCTGCGGAGCCTCGAGGGTGACGGAACGTCGCTCGAGGGTAAGTCCTCGAGCTTGGCTGCGGAGCCTCGAGCGCGACGGACGGCGGGGCCTCGAGGGTCCTGTCGTGCAGCCTCGAATCGTGACGGAAACTACCGGCTAGGCTCGATCGTCACGGACATAGCTCGATCGTCACGGACATACTGACTAGGCTCGATCGTCACGGACATAGCTCGATCGGGACGGATTTTTACGGCTAACCTCGATCGTGACGGACATTCCCGCTCGAGGGCACCGATCGGCGCGAACACCGTGGCGAGGTTGTCGCGAAGGGGCTGTCCGAGATGTTTAAGTTTTAGTTGGTGCCAAACAACCCTTGTTTTTTGAGTTATAATTGAATTTTTGACGAATTTTTGAATTCAACCCAATTTCCTGTTGCATTGAATTTTAATTGCACTTTTTAATTCTTTTTGACATCAGAGATGTCACAAGAACCTTATCCAGTAAGTTCCCTGAAGATCACCTGCAATGGAGTGAAAGCTTGTAGTATATTGTTAAAAACCATATCATTTCTACATAGCCAAATTGTCCCCGCATAAACTGCTTGCTCCAACCAAAATATTGTACTTTAAGTTTCTTCTCCACCCCGAATAACCAAGTCCAAACAAATGTTGAAAACTAGAAGGAGGTGAAATATTAAATGAAACTTGTACAATGTGCCATATTTAATCTCTCAACATGACAATCAGCAGAAAAGATTTTTTATATTATCATTTAAATTACAAAAAACCAACACTTTAAACTTCCCTTCCATTGTCTTTTTGCAAGGTTATCTTTGTAAGAACTATACCTTTAATCAGGTACCATATAAAGACCTTTATTTTTAAGGGCAACTTCAGCTTCTAAAGAATATGTTCCGGGGTACAACATCAGGTGCAGCAAGTGTTCTATACATAGAACGTACTGTAAATCGCCATGTTGTTGTATCATCCATCTAAATGTATCTCTTTGAGTCGTTAATTGGACATTCATAATCTTGGCCACAAGCTGATGCCAGGCTATTAGATATTTCCAACTAGTGGTCTTCTAAAAGCTACATTTAGAGGCCGTGATCCAAAAACAGTAGCAAACCGTAGCTCTTTTCTTGCGTACTATATTGTAAAGACTCGGAAATTGATATCTAATTGGTGTGTTCATCGAACCAAGCATCCTCCCAAAATCTAATTTGAGACCCCTTCACCTAGATTTAAATTTAACTAATCTTAACCGGTTCATGCCTGACTTTCATATGTCCAGACCAAAAATGAGAGTCCCCAGGCATATATTGAACTTGGGTGACTGACCTCTATCTCAAATATTTCTATTTCTAAAGAGTTTGTTGCCACACACCATCCTCATTCTCTGAGCCGAGAGTACAAGTACGCATTTTTACCCTAAGCATTCCGGGAGCGTTAGCGGAACACGCTGGTCTATTTTGTAGGCCACAAGTTTTGATGCGCCATGAGTATCGCAGCCAGAGACCCTCCCTTGGATCTTGCAAGTATTGGTGCGTGCCATAAAACTTACCATTTTGATCAGTCTATGCTCTTTTTAATAGCTATCACATTGCCAAAAGAACCTTGATCTATAGTAGTCTATATCTCGGGTTGCTTAATCTCTTTAGGTACTTCATAAAAGGATAGCATGTAGATGGATAGGTTACTGAGGATAGATTTACATTGAACCAAACGACACCCACAGAGAGCTCTTTCCTTTCACCTGCTTAGTTCTTATGAAACCCTCATTTCTATTCTTTTGTCAGAGTCTTTATTTTCTACTGATGCATAGGAATTCAAGATTACTTAAAGGAAATATATATAATCCACATACGAAATATTTGGATATTCACTTTCAAGTCCTTGTCTGCGCACCATAACAAAAATGTTCACCTCTGATGGAAATTAATTTGAGGCAGACTGTGCTCAAAGCAGAAGTAAGCTTCAGATTTTAGCTCTATCCAAATATTTCATGAAAGATGTATCATCCGCATATTGTGAATGACATCCATCAGCAACAGATGTGGAACTTATCCTAATTGTAGAACATCTTTGCTCACGCTTAAGAAGCTAACATATCAACTACATGTTAAATAACACAGGGATGAGGTGGTCTTTGTCTAACTTTCCTGGAAATTTTTTTTCTCGAATACGCAGGAGAGCTGCGTATCATTATATTAGTAGAGAGAAAAAAAAACGATCCTTACAAGCCTTACCCCTCACTCCGGATCGAGCTGTGAGGGGTTGTTACAAAAAGACACTGGTGTGACCTGTCTAACCAGCTTTGGATACTGACCTGACCTCCCACACTACCTTCTAAAGAAACTATCTCACCCCTCGGCCTGCCCAATACTCAAGGAGGCTAGCCTCCAAGCACCAGAGGTGGTGTTCATCCCTAAAAACCCTTAACAGCTCATCCATGCAGGGGTTAGCTCCCTCAAACACGCATAAGTTCCGATGCTTCCATAGCAGCCAAGCTACCAAAGCAATTAGAGAGTTGAATCCTTTTCTCTTGGACTTCTGAACTTTCTTGGCACTCTTTCTCCACACTCTGCAAAGGAAACTCCTCTTGTGATGGTGTACATTCCTGTAGGCTTAGAGGAGAAAAAACCTTAAACCAGAATTCCCGTGCAAACACACACGTGGTCAGAATGTGCTGGACATTCTCCGCATCATGATCGCAGAGAGGGCAGAGGTTAGGATGTGGCAGGTTTCTTTTTGCTAATCTATCTGCCGTCCAACACCTATTACGCACTGCTAGCCACATGAAGATTTTACACTTTGCCGGTGCCCAAGTCTTCCAAATGCGCCGCCATGGCTCAAAGGAGATGGCTCCATTAAAGAAAGCCCTATATGTCGACTTTGCTGTGTATTGGCCAGAGATGTCAAACCTCCAGACATGGGTGTCTTCGTCTTCATCCAGTCGAATTCCACCAAAGTATTAGCCAATTGGAAGAGTTCAAAATACCGGCCATTGAGAGTCCATTCTGTATGTCCTCTGTCCAGCTCTGATTTGGTAAGGCATCTGCCACCTTTCTTTGATTCTGAATTCTAGTTGGTACAGCAGCCACTACCAAGGGTGCAAGGTCAATAAGTGAACAACCCATAATCCATCTGTCTTTCTAGAAAAGAGTGTCCCTGCCATTACCAATTTTGGTTTCCACAGCAATCTGAAATATAGCGGTCACATATGGATGTACAGGAATATCAAAGTTGTCCATGATCTGTCCTTGTCCGTTTTTTTCTGAATCACAACCATCGGACCTGTAGTGCCCAGCCCATAATTTGGAGATTGGGAATTCCCAGGCCTCCAAGATCCAGGGGCCTTTGAACCTTGTCCCAGGCAACCAAGCAGCTTCCTCCATTTTACTTGCCGCCGACCTTTTCCAAAGAAAGCCTCTCATAAATTTTGTTAATGGCTTTAAAAACCATTTAGGGACATTGATGGCGA